>LUCG01306801.1:0-10618 GCA_001633085.1 Carthamus tinctorius
TGGTCCTCACGTTCACAATGAAAGATAAGTTCACATTTGAACTTTCCTATATATATATATATATAGAGAGAGAGAGAGAGAGTCAGGTTCAAATGAAAAATATCTTTCACTGTAAACGTAAGGATAGCCGACAGCGCGCCACATGGCATATTCAGTCTGATAATCATGTATTATTTAAACTGAATTATACAACATTCAGACTAAACATGTCACATGGCGTGCTATCAATTGCCCTCACGTTCACAATGAAAATTAAGTTCGCAGCCGAACTTTGGTACCTAATTTATATAGCATTTAAATTTATATATAATAAATAAGTAACTAGTTGTCATGTGTCCTTTTATTTAATAAATTTCACTAATTTGTTAATCTTAAAAAAAAAAAGAATAGTCCATATACATTTATCTAATAAGTACAAATTTCGATAAATCATATACAATTATAAAAGTTTCACAATTTTCACATTCTAGATAACTATAAAAAATAAATTTTATTATTTTAAATTACATTTTATATTCATATAATTAGTTGTTTAATTTGACTTTCTATCATCTCATTTTCATTTTTACATCATTATCATGTTAACATACATAATCGAATATTAACTCATATATATTTAAAAAATATGTTTTTACTTTTTTACAAGTTATATCGTTATAATCGTCTCAACAATATCTCTAAAACGAGTTAATATTGAATATTTTTTAATTTAATTTGTTGTGAGTTTAAAAACTCTGTCATCGACCCAATATTTTTCATTTTTTTACTTATTGATATTGGATTTTATACATTTGATATGCGATTTAGAAACTCATAAAACCATAAAATTGAAATCGAGTGATAGAAAATAAAAATGAAACGAAACAAGATTATTTATTAAGTGTTCAATAGCTTAAGATGTTTCACGACACATCCCATGCATACGAATCTAGTAACTAATAATTCATTAAATTTTAAGTTTACAAATATGTAGTGCAACCCTATGATTTTTAAATTATTTGAAATGTATAACTACTTGGACTTGAATGTCCTTCTCTATTTTTAGTCAACTAGCTTTGGGTTGGAATTTCCCTTATTGAGAACCAATCCTCTTAATTTCAAATATATGCTATATGTGGTATAAGCATTTGGTACATCTTTTAACTTTATCATTAAAAACATTATTAAAAGGGTGATGTGTTGTGTTAGTTAGGCCACCTGCCTAAAGCATTGAAAATAAAAAAAATATGGTTGTTTTGTTTTCAATCTTTAAATCAATACTAAAAACATTAAATTAATGATGTTTCCATTTCCAATCAAACACCAAAACAGAAAAAGGTTATAGACCAATAAAAGGACCCTTAAAAATTAAAAGCCAATAAAATATACCTCTAAAATGATATATCAATTTAGACAAATTGCATTAAAAGGTAACATACTTTCATCTAATTCCTATTTTGGGTAACGTACTTTCAAATTTATCATTTTGGTACTTGGGATGTAAAATCTCAAACTTTTAAGTACCTAATTTACCTATTCATCAGGTAACCGGTCAACTAATGATAATGTGTAATTTTAAAAATAAGACAAATAGCATGAAAAGGTAATGTACTTTCACATTATTCCTATTTTGGGTAACATACTTCTTAAACTATCATTTTTGTACCTAATGTATAAATACCAAGTAAGATAATAAAAAAAAGGTCCATGTATTTTTTGGGGAATTTATATTTTTTTTAAATCGACTTTGTTATTTTGGGGGAAATTTGTATTATATTTTTTTCAAATCCACGTCGACTTTTTTTTTGGAAAATTAGTATTTTCGTAGTTAAGAAAAATATTTAATCATCTCATTTTTTAAATCTATAAAACTTATGAGATTTTTTTAAATGATTGAGAATTTAAAAAAAAAAATTAATGATACAAATGTTATGTCATAGATTTTGAAGAAAATGATGAAATTTTTTTTCTTTTAATTAAAAAATACCGATTTCTCAAAAAATGTTGTGGATTTCAAAAGAAAATACAAAATTTTTAAATAATGAAATGGATTTCAAAAGAATATTTTTTTTTTAAAATGATGTAGATACTCCTTTTTTTCTTATTTGGTGTTTATAAAATAAATAAATAATGGCACATAGGTAAAAACCTAATCCTAGTCATCATTTTCAAGTCAATTAAGTAAACTAGATACTTAAAAGTTTGATATTTTACATCTCAAGTACCAAAACGGTAACTTTAAAAGTATGTTATCCAAAATAGGAATCAGATGAAAGTATGCTACTTTTTAATTTTTTTTTGAATGGCAAAACGGAATCAAGGGGAAAGAGCTTTGGCAAGGCCAACACCCAAACCCCAAGACCCAACCCCAAGTATGTTACTTTTTAATACAATTTGTCCTATCAATTTTTGCTCAACTTTTTGAATTACATATATGTAGATAATGGTTTAATACATTAAATAATATTTTGTATTAAGTTTATAATTTAGTTATTTTATGTTTGTAAATTTTAATAAATAGATAATTTATTGAAAACAAAAATTAATAAAAACGAAAATATGAATAATCATATAACATTTAATGAAATTTCGTTAGCAAAATTATAAACATAATATAGACTATAGTTTTGTGTCAAGACAACAATGTAAAACTGAATACGATAAGTAAATTTATAATGCAACATATATAAAGACATAAATTAAAAGTTCAGATAATCATTTTCCTTTCAGCTAAGATAGTTAAGATGATGAGTTCACTTTACTTGATCGTCGTAGGAGCTCTTGTGTTTATCTCTATATAATATTTGATTCTAAATCATTTTTAACCATTCGATTTGTAATAAAACATCATCTTCATGCATTTTAATCATCTTTCAAATTATTCTCCATTAAGCACTAAATCACATTCTAATTTTAAATTTAAGATCACCATTCATACTTATAAGGTTAAAAACTCAATTTTTTTTAACATTAAGGGGGTGTTTGGGATTGTTTATCTAAATTGCTTATTAATTTATTCTATTTTTGTTACCGTAAGCAGTTTTTAGTGTTTGAGTAAAGGGGGGAAATATGCTCACACCTTTTTGTCACCGTTGATAAGAAGTTTTTGATAAGTTTCATTCTATTGTAACTTATTAGTTTATTTGAAACAACTTATTAGTTCTTTTTGGTTATTTTACATGTATGAGCAAATCCCAAACATCCCTAAAAAACAACTTTATCAACTTATTATGTTTTGGAACCGTCATAAGCTAATTCAAAAAAACTCCAATTTACCACCACATAAGGATAACACTTTTACAAGAAAAACATAAGTTGTTTTAAATAAACAATCCCAAACACCTCCTTAATGGCCATAAGGCCTCTAATGAATGATAGAAAACAATTTAAACCAATATCTTATTACCTAATGAAAAATTAATAAGCTTTTAGTGAAGGGCTATACCTCAATGTGGTTGTTTTGGCCTCTTAATTGACTTTGCTCCACTTGTTCTTTGATGGTCTCCTACAAGAACACCAAAATGCTCCAAAATCTTTTTCCTTTCTCTTCCTCTCTACCAACTCTTGTAAAACATTGAAAAGGAGAGAAGAGACTTTCTTCTATACTTGATCTTTTCAAATGTGTATTTAAGAGAGTTAATTTTTCTTCCATAAATGCACCGCCTATTATATTATTTCCTTCAATATAATATTATAGTTGTTTTAGAATTTAAATTCTATAATTTTAAATAAATTATTTAGTCTATACCATATAATAAAACATTTGTATTTTTGTTGTTAAAAAATTATTAATTTTTGCAAGATTATAAATATTAAAACATCAAGTATAAATAAATTAATAATATATACAAAGTATTTCAACCTACTTAAAAAAAATTAGAAACTTTATTGTCAAAGAAGAAAATAAAAACATGAACGGTTTTTGCAAACCTTTATGCTTTATTAACCTTTTCATATATACAAATATATAATTTAATTAATAGGTATAAGTATTTTCTTGCGTACAAGTTTGGGAAAATATTTATCACCACATGTATTAATTATTTTTCCCCATAATTTCTATTTATAAATGTTAGTTTGAGGATATACATATTAGGACTTAGGTGTAAACTCTAATTTAAAATATTGAAATAAGACTTGGAGTAGGTGATAAACATTATTTATATGGAATTTCTTTGGATGATAAAAAAATTATTTAAGAGACATGACAATATTAATCCTTACTTATATTTTTTAAAATAATATAATTATTGAAAGATCAATAGTGACTTACTATATTGGTAAGTGGTTCTCCTTTTTGGTTGTAAAGTTTTGTTATATACCCTTAAATGAGTATTTTAAAAGTACATTCCCTAAAACAGAAACTAGAATAAAGTACGTTTCTTTTTGACGCAATTCGCCCATATATTATGTATGTGTAACAATAATGATTATATATATATTTTTCTATATACGATAATATAAATTATGTATGTGATAATAATATAAATCTATATATAATAAATAAGTAACTAGATTTCATGTCTCGTCATCTAGTAAGCCCTATTTCAGTATTTTCCCACCTAAACATGTAACTGAACGCATTTACATTATCAATTCATTTAGACTTATCTGATTGACACATATCATTTTGCTTAAATAATCTCACTAAATTTATTAATCTTAAAAGTGTCCATTTGTTTAATAAATCCCATTAATTTAATAATCTTAAAAAACAGGATTTACTTATTTAACTTGAATTGTTCAAATTAATTTTTGCACTGCATATATATTTATGTAAGAGGTACAAATTCCGATAAATCATGTATAGTTATAAAAGCTTCAAAATTCTCAAATTCAAGATGATACTAAAAAAATATTTTTCATTTTTATTACTAATTGACCTTGGATTATATACATCCGATTTACGATTTAGAAACTCATAAAACCATAAAATTAAAATTGAGTGATAAAATAAAACTGATATGAAACAAGATTATTTATTAAGTTCTCAATAGTTTAAAATGTTTGCATCGCATCATGCGCGTACGTATCTAGTTATATTATAAGAAAATAGGCAAAAAGACTAAACAACCTCACTTTAAATTGTTGAAAGAGTTGGACTATGTCTGGCAAACTAGTCGGTGAAAAAATAATGTTTCATAAAAACTAACTGATAAACTAGTTAATAGATGTAAAATGATCAAAAAACACATGTTTAAAAAATATTCAATTTTAACATTAATTACAACATATAATGCTTAAAAGTGCTCAAATATAATATTATATAGTTTATAAATTCCAATTTAGTTTCTATTTAAAAAAAACAACATTTTTATCAAACATCATTTCAATGAAAGTTGAAAACTTGAAATGGTTTACCTTTTCTTATAAACTAATTTTTTGTGATGATTAATTTGATAAAAAGAAGTGCTAGAAAAATAATGTGAGCCGTGTGCAAGGGTTTAAGAAATACGTGGGTTTTCTCCTTTTAAACCAGGAGTATCACTAGATTTCGGCTTTAACTCTTTACTGTCATCATTAATCTTTCAAATCTCGTAACACAAGATTTCAATCTTTCATACCATTTATCATTTTTTATTTAATTTAAATATATATATATATATATATAAAGAGAGAGAGAAACAAGAAACGAGAGAGAGAAGCAGCGAGCTTGTGATCCCGCCCCCCCAACACACCACCTAAGCCCGCCAATCTCGTAGCACACGAGGGCTGAGCCCGCCCGAGCCCGCCGGTGGTACACGCTCGTGGTACTCACGGCCTTAAAAAGGATTGGTTATTGTTGTAATTTGCATAAAATTTTCAGGGTATATTGGAAAAAAAAATTAAAAAGCTCTCAAAGCTTATGAAACGTTACTTCATATCTATCTAAATATGTAACTAAAAATAAACTATCTAGGAATAGCATACACAATGAAGGTTCTTCTTTAAAGTTTTTATTGAAGTTTTTACAAGAATTTTCACTGTGGGACATAGATTTTTGTTCAGTCACATGTTTCTATTGAAACCTAGGTGCTTGAATAAGAACCCGTACTTTTTTTTGAAGATTAATATTTTTGTAACGTTACACCTGCTTTAATTGTAGTATAAAATTATATTTATGTTTTAATTGTTTTTTTGTTAACAAAATGTATAAATTTAAATTTTAAAATTAATGTAAAGTCAAAACTAATAAATTATATTTAAAATTTTAATGTATATATGTATATATTAAATTTACTTAATAATTTATAAATAAAAATTATACCATAAATAAAAAAAGGAAAGTGATGTTTTTTAAGACCTCCACTATAGAGTTTTATTTAGGTTCATAGTTTGTTGAGATGACAATATATAGCAGGAACAAATATGACAACTGAAGTTTTTAGAGGTTTCACCAAATATAAATAACTATGACAACTGTTGATGCTCTAAGCTAGGGGTGTTCAAAAACCCGACAAACCCGGTGAACTCGATCAACTCAACCCAACCCGATACAAAATAACTTAACCCAAAGCAATTCGATGTCTAATGTGGGTTGAACTTTTTTCAAACCGTAGGTATTGGGTTGATATCGGGTTAGCGTCATGCAAACCCAACCCAACCTGATGAACCCGATATCTCTTTAGTTTCTTAATTTAATTTGATTGTTAAACTAATTAATATGTACATTAGATAATTACACCATTACATAGGCTCTTGTGTTAAATCATATATATGCACACATACATATGGAAATTAAAAAAATTAGTTTTGTGTACTGTAACACCCGAAAGCAATACATAAATCGTCTTTAACCCTTTAATTATTCATCACTTTTAGGTTTATTACCTAATTTTAAACATAACCCGACCAACCCGAACGGGTTGGGTTAGGTTGGGTTGAACTTTTGTTTAGATTGGATTGGGTTGAAAAAATTTCAAACCGTAAATATCAGATTGAATTCTCAAAACGCCTTCAACTTGATCAACCCAACCCATATACACCCCTAGTCTAAGTTACCTTATTTTTACCAAATATACCCTTAGCCTTGGTAATCAACGACTACTTTCGTAGAAAATGAAAACCACGAAAGCATTGGTGCAGAATAATGCATTGAAAGTGTCTTTAATTTGAAATTTCACCTAATTCATCCATGCAACCGAAAAGCTAAGTTAATAATGGTTGCTTTTAAGATTGCAAAATTTAATATGCATTGGATAAGTAAATGGCTAGTAAATGTATCTCTACCATTTAATTACAAAATTCTCTTTTCTCACATAGAAACAACTTTCTTGGATTATCTTCAACAGCTTTTTTAAAATAAAGATTTTTTGCTTTAACATATTTCTAAAAACAATTTTCAAAATAATAATAAAAATCCCTTAATTTTGAGATTTCTTAAAAAAATATTACTTATAAAAGAGAATTTTTTATTATTTTTTAACAGCAAAAACGGAAAGAGAGGCAAAGGAGCTTCGGCTAGGTCATCACCCCCGCCAAACAACTCGAAACTTTATTAAGAAACCCACTTCAAGCCAGGAGCTTGAAGAGAAATACAGAAAACCAAAAAATCGGCGAAGAAGGCCAGAAACAACCAAAAAACAACGGAACAGCCCGTAAAAAAAACAAAAGAGAAGCATCCTAAAGCTACCAAAACCCTTTAAGACCGACCAGGTTTTCTATGAGAAATCCAAAGAATCGCCAATCTCTGAACAGTGGGGAATAGATCCTCTTGTAAAATCTTAACCGTGTCATCCTGTGTCGAGTTTACAACCCTGTTTCGACGCTGCCAGATTAACCAGACCGTCACCATAAGGATCGCATGAACCAGCTCATTTTATGCTTCCATTGAGGTCACGGGTGAGATAACTATTTTTGAAAGAGAGCAGCAAATCCGTTCTTACACCTGACACACAACACCACGCCCAAACTTTCCTCCAAAGCGCATCTAAACTAACACATTTGAAAAGACAATGGTCTAAATCCTCTTCTACCGAATCGCAGATGTCGCATGCAATAGAAGGAAGCAAAACCCCACCTCGATGCAAATTAGCTTTGGTAGGGAGAGCGTTATGCATCATACGCCAAACAAAAATATTTACCTTTTACCGGAGTCGCCATCCTTTTTTGAAGAAGCTTAGACAATTTATTACGTTAAACATACCGTGGGAGTCGGTTGGTACCATCCTCTTGTTTCTTTTTAGGGGCTTTGTCCCCCTGTGGTTGTCGGTTTTCGGACGTTCTTTTGGGTTTTAGTCTTTCTGCTGTTTGTACTCTTGGTTTCTCTAGTGCCTTGCAGGAAGTTACTTAATAAATTCAGTTCACTTGGGGAGGGTGATGGCTATGCCGAAGCTCTCTCCCTGTCCTTCCTTTCTTTGTTGTTAAAAAAAAAACATACTATGGGAGTCCACCGACTAGATCCAAGAGTCTTCTCCATTTTCTTTGACAACCAAGTTACGAAGCAGTTCTTCCAAATCCGCTAACTCCGATGAAGTTCTTCCTCTAATGTCCGATCTCCAACACCAGTTCCCGGTCCAAGAGTTGGCATTGAAGATCCACATTTCTCTAAACAGAGCGCCTTTATTAACTTCTTGAGCAAAAAGTCTGGGAAAAAGATCTTTGAGTTTTGGTCCGCAACTCAAACTTGTAAACCCCAAAAAGGGGTCGAAGAGCCACTAGTAATGATCTTAAGGAATGAGGAGTTTAGTCCCGCTCCTAATTGTTCAATGCTATCATTTGCTTCCGAAATAGCATTCCACACACTGTTTCCCATTTGATTTGGCCTTTTATGAACATCATTCCCATATAATTCTGCAATCACATATTCCCAAAGAGCTTCTTCATTGTTTGTGAGCCTCCTATGCCATTTGGCTAGTAACGCCAAATTTTTAATTTTGAGACTTTGGATATTAACCCCCCATCATCTTTACAATCCAAAATCTTTTTCCAAGCAACCCAATATATGCCTTTTTTATCGTCTTTCACCCCAAAAGAAACGTCTATGGATGCCTTCTAGAATCTTTATAACACCTTCCGGCGCTTTGAAGACTGAAAAGAAATACAAAGGGAGCGACGTTAGTACCGATTTAATAAGAATGGTTCGAGCCCCAATTATATTTATTCATTATACTAATGAGATTGTTTTAAATTAAACATTCAGAAGAGAAAAATGATATTTTATGAGTTGTATTGAATATTTTACTAATAGGGTTAATTGTGCAATCTCTAAAATATAAAATCTATTGGAGATGAAAGCGATTTTTTTAAATATTTTGATTTTTTAGTTCTCCATTTTGGAGAAGTTGTTAGAGATGCTCTTATACTTAACGTAGCAAACCACGAGATATTGCAGATATTTGACTCCTAGACTAATTAAAGTTTAAGTCCCACTTTTATAAATTTCACGAAACCTTAGGGAACATCATTAGAGTTTACTCAAACTATTAGTTTTTTTTATTATATTTGTTGGACATAACTTTAAAATAGTTAGAGTAAAATACAATTTCGGTTTTTATGGTTATATGAATCTCTGAAAGTGATCTCTACACTTCAATAACTATGATTCTCATCTCTATTGTTCGCATTTTCTTTAAAAATTATCCCTAGTCACTAACTTTGTTAAAATTGTTTGTCAAGTATGGGCTATTTTTGGTCTTTTCACTTTTACTTCCTCTCTTTCCTTTCCCGTCGACCACGGCTACACCCTCGCCCGTGAAGTTGGAGAATGGTCATCAGCACCTAATTCTATCTGGTACTATAGCACCGCGTCCCTCCCACCATTAGTGACGGCTACTCCACGTTTCCACCCTTTTTTGGCTCTAGGATTTTGCAAACCTCATAAAGCCCACAACCATCGTCCTTATTTCTAATTGAGTTTATACAAAGACCTCTTCCTCTCATCTCTCTATGATCATCTTCCTCTATCTTTCTGTTTATGTAGTTCTTAGTGATGGTGTGTGTATACAATGTGTATGTGTAACGGTGATCGATGTTGGTTGCAGCATCTGGCTATGAAGGTTGGGGATAGAGGTTCTAGGTCCTGGTGATGATTGTGTGAGATCTAACAGATGTGATGAAATCTAATGGTTGATATAAGCGTGGGATCTAAAGAGACCGTAGGTGTGTGATTGTGTTCACCGGAAAAGAACCTTGAACAACCATGATTTCACCGAAAACAACCATTTGTGTTCACGGGAAAAGAACTTTGAACAACTATAAGTTCATGGAAATAGAACCTTGAACAACAACAAGTTCAAACAAAACATAGGGGTGGGATCAGATAGAGATGGTGTATGTCGGAGATGTTCTACATTGGCCTTGGGTTCGTCGGAGGTATCAAATCTTGGGGAAGAAGATGAGGTTGGGGAAGAACAAGCGGGTGATGATTAATGAGTTTTACACATGCTTAAAGCATGTGTACTTTAAAAACTATTTAATGAGAAAAGAAAAAACTTAAAGTTTAAAATGCCACTCATTCACCATTCTTACCTTTAGCGGAGTTAGATGCAAGGACGGTTTTTAAAGAAAAATGTAAATAATAGGGATGATAACTGCAGCCAGGCCCGATCCTAGCCCATGGCAATTGTGGCTTGGGCTATGGGCAGCAGGCTTACAATGTAACACCTTAGGCATATCCCATATCGGCCGTGGACAGGAGTGATCTGGGTATTATAAGTAA
>LUCG01306805.1:0-12106 GCA_001633085.1 Carthamus tinctorius
TTGAGCATATCCTTTTGCAACCAATCGAGCTTTTAATCTAGCTATCGATCCATTTGGATTAACGTTTACAGTGAACACCCACTTACACCCAATAGTCTTCTTGTTTGTCGGTAACTCTACCAAGGCCCTCCTTTTCCTTTTGATTATGTTAAACTCCATATTTACATTATGTATTAATTATTATGCAACTTATATAGGTTATCTTTATCTTTTTTTTTTACTTTATTGGAGTGTGGAGAACCAGCTCTGATTCAGATTCAGTTCTCTAGTAGAGAATCAGGTGCATGAGAAGCTCCCTTTGCATTAGTATTCTAGTAGCACTTGACCATGATCTATTTCTTGTCTATTGGCCATTAATAGTCAGTAATAAGGCATTAACTTATTTTGAACACTGTTTAGTGCTTGGCCCCTTCTGTTTCTCTTAAGGAGCATGCATGTTTCAGCTAACTTGATCTTTGCCGTTTTCTCTCGGTGATTTTGATCATGCGAAGTGTTCTTGTGTAAATCGATGGATACCATGATTTTTCTATAATGGACATGCTTCCCAACTACAACCAGGGATATAACTGCAATAAGTAGAATATATGGCTTCCCGCAAAGAGTTTATTCTGCAGGTTAACCTTGATTGGGTTTTAGACATTCAACAGATTTTTTCAGCAGTATTTCAACCTTTTAAGACTGTCCTTAACAATTTACACTGATTGCATCTTATTTAAGTACCAGATGATATTTGCATCTTTTAGGCGTATTTAGTAAATCAGAACATGAAACATTTAACAGACCTAGGAGTTCAATATAGGCGCAAAAAAGGAGCATCGTATCCGTGCGTTTCTGATGTACTTGGCACTTCATTGCTCAACAACCAACATACTTGCAAAGATACAACACTAGAAAAAAGGAAAAAATCGTTCTATTTGGCACTTGGCAACACTCTAGTTGTGTTTCTTTCTTGCTATTTATTTGGCCAAGTATAACATTTCATCTATTTCCTGTCAACTTGAGTGCTCTTTATTTTTTGTTAGTATGCTGTAGAGAAATTGTGTTCAAGTACGGTGGAATGAAGTATGCTAGCTAAAGGTTATCTTGAATGGATGTTTGTTCATATATATGGTGGGTATGTTGCAATTAAAATTAGCATTAAGTAGAGGAACATTAAGCGTTGGGTAGATCATAGTTGTACTACAAATTAGGTTGAAGATTTATTCAAATACGCAGACCTATTCGTTTCTTTAGTAAGTAGTTACATTAGATAGATATCTCTAATGTATTTAAATTAGCTTTATGGCTCTGCAAATTTCATTGAAGCATTGGATTTCACTGGAATTCGATGTAAAATCCGTTATTAATTATTATAATATACGGTGCAGATTCCAGATTCAGGACTCCGCAAGATGATTCTTCATATGGTTCAGCTTGATCCTGATTCACGATGTTCTGCTGAGAAGTACCTGCAGAGCTATGCAGGTGTTGTGCTTCCATGCTACTTCTCACCATTCCTGCATAATTTATATTCAACTTTGAATCCAATCAGTCCTGATTCCAGGGTAAGAAAGATTGAAATCTGTATTTTATTCCAAATCCAGCCATCATTTAACCAGTATAAAATTCTCACCCATTCTTTAATCCTTTATACAGGTAGCAATGTGCCAGCTTTCCTTCCCAGAAATTCTTAAACAGATGTTAAGCAACAGAGCAGGTAAGGAAACAGTTGGTGGGCTTAACTTTTCCACGAATGTTATCGATCGCCAGTTATCACAAGTGATGGATTCTAGACAGAATACGGGTTTCGCAAAAAAACCCTCACAGGAGGACGAGAAATATTTGACTTACGGGGAAGTAGATAATTATTATACTGATGTAAAACCAAAACTGAAGGATGTTAATCTTTCTGAAAATACTCAAAGTCACAAACAATCTACTGGAAAACTACTTCAATCCATCTCCAATGTATTTAAGAGGAACCACCATCCATGTCTGAGAGAGATCACAATTAGTGATCTGAATACTTTGATGTCTGATTACGACAATCAGTCAGATACCTTTGGGATGCCATTTTCACCACTACCACAAGATAATACGAGTTGTGAAGGGATGGTTTTGATTGCCTCACTGCTCTGTTCTTGTATACGAAATGTCAAGATGCCGCAACTAAGGAGAACTGCCGTGCTTTTATTGAAGTCATGCTCGTTATATATAGACGATGAAGATCGGTTACAACTAGTGCTTCCATACGTGATCGCGATGCTTTCTGATTCAGCCGCAATCGTTCGATCGGCTGCTTTGGAGACTCTCTGCGATATCCTGCCTTTAGTCCGCGATTTTCCTCCGNTATTCTTCCCATGCTTTCCATGCTTCCCGATGATCCTGAGGAAAGCGTGCGGATCTGCTACGCCTGCAATATTTCGAAGCTCGCTCTAACTGCTTACGGCTTTTTAATCCACTCGATAAGCTTAACAGAGGCCGGGGTGCTGAATGATTCAAGTTCAGGGCAGAAGTCGGGAGTCTCCCATGAAATACCCGGACGTTTGCAGAATCAAACAAACGATTTGCAGCTTGCACAGTTGCGTAAATCCATAGCTGAAGTTATTCAAGAACTTGTGATGGGTCCGAAGCAAACTCCGAATATTCGAAGAGCACTCTTGCAAGATGTCGGGAATCTTTGCTGGTTCTTTGGTCAGAGACAGAGCAACGACTTTTTGTTGCCCATCCTTCCTGCGTTTCTTAACGATCAAGACGAGCTCTTAAGATCGGTTTTCTACCGGCAGATAATTTACGTTTGCTTCTTTGTTGGTCAACGAAGCGTTGAGGAGTATCTTTTACCATATCTTGAACAGGCGTTAAGCGATCCAACGGAGGCTGTCATTGTCAACGCGTTATATTGCTTGGCGATTCTGTGCAGAAGTGGTTTTTTACGGAAAAGGGTACTGCTCGAGATGATTGAACATGCATTCCCGCTGTTGTGTTATCCTAGTCAATGGGTAAGAAGGTCAGCAGTAACCTTCATTGCCGCTAGTAGTGAGAGCCTAGGTGCCATTGATTCTTACGTGTTTCTAGTTCCAATTATTCGCCCTTTTCTCCGTAGACAACCCGCTTCTTTAACTTCCGAAACAGCCCTTTTTGCATGTCTAAAGCCACCCGTCTTAAAACAGGTGTTTTTCCAAATCTTGGAAAACAACAGGAGTTCAGACATGTTGGAAAGACAGAGGAAGATATGGTACAACTCATCTCCACGGTCCAAGCATTTCGAAAACGACGAGCTCTACCAGAAGGGTGTTCGAGAGCTGGATCAGATGAAGATGTGGTCTGACCGGCGGCCCGCTCTTCAGGATCATAAGTCCATTACCAGCTCCATTCGGTCGCTTAGTATTGGTGATAGCGATATTGAGGCTAAGTTGAGATCCATTGGAAGCTTTCCTTCTGGCTCAGTCGATATTTTGGACCCCTTATTTTCAGATAAGTTGAAGTTTTCTGGCTTTATGTCCCCACAAATAAGCGGTGCCACCAGTTTAGTTCGTGATAAATCTTCCGAAGGTATACCGTTGTACTACTTTAAATACGATAACAAAAAAACAGTTGGAAGAGCTCCGTCTGAATCTTCATTAACATTGGACAATTTAAGTTCTGGATCATTATCCATAACTCAAAAAGATCGCGTTAACAAGTCATTCACCTTAGCCAGTTCAGCTCCAACTCCTAAGCTCGCCTCAAGCTCAATAAGCTCAATCAGCATTTCTAACAGTCCTCCGCAACTTCATAGAGTGGTACACGAGTTGGAAGATCGGGAATTAACGGATCAAACACCCCATTTCACAAACAAACTTCAAGACACCGGAGTCTATAGCTCTCTAAAAGGAAGCCCGATTGTAGACGGTAACTCCTCTCCCACCGAGTCTTTTTCTCGAACCCCATTAATTCCCGATTCAGGGTGGCGGCCTAGCGGCGTGCTGGTCGCACACCTCCAGGAGCACCGTTCTGCCGTCAATGACATAGCCGTTTCGACGGACCATAGCTTTTTCGTTAGCGCATCTGACGATTCCACCGTTAAGGTATGGGATTGTAGGAAATTAGAGAAAGACATCTCGTTTAGATCACGGCTAACTTATTGCCTAGATGGAAGCCGAGCACTCTGCACTGCAATGCTCCACGGCTCAGCCCAAGTTGTCGTCGGATCTTCTGACGGCGTGATTCATATGTTTTCAGTCGATTACATCTCCCGAGGACTCGGAAGTGTCGTAGAGAAGTATTCCGGAATTGCCGACGTTAAAAAGAACAGCATTGGAGAAGGTGCGATTCTTTCCCTCTTGAACTACTCTTCGGGTGGCGATGATGGTAAAATGATTCTGTATAGCACCCAGAATTGTGGCATCCATTTATGTGATACGAGAGAAAACTCCAACTCGTGGAATACGAAAGTGATCCCTGAGGAGGGCTATGTGTCTGCTCTTGTTACAAGTCCTTGTGGGAATTGGTTTGTCTCTGGATCTTCAAGGGGCGTTCTTACGTTATGGGATCTGAGATTTGGTATTCCTGTGAACTCGTGGCAGTATTCCGTTGCATGCCCTATTGAGGATTTGTGTCTTTTTGTTCCTACTCAGAGTACCCCGTTATCTACAACGGTGAGGCCGCTTGTATACGTTGCAGCAGGCTGTAATGAAGTTTCTCTGTGGAATGCAGAAAATGGGAGTTGTCACCAGGTACATCACTAACGTTTGACCCTCGACAACTTACTGAGTTTTACAATCTTATACTGTATTATAAAGCATTTGACAAAAAATCTTGAAACCCATTTTTTATTCATAAAGTAATGTTTATTGATGCATATTACTTAAAATTTAACATTACAAGTAGATTGTGCATAAGTACAACATTGGTTAGGATAATCATTGAGATCTGACAAAATTCTTAATTATTATCTTCTAATAAAATTGTATTAATAAACCAAAAATAAATTACTTTGTTATTGAGCTTAAAATTAAATTATTTTTAAAATTTGAATTAAAGAATTACACAAAAAAAAGAACTTTTAAATAGTTAATTCTATACTAACATCGATATATTTTTCTCAAATTTTTATGATATCTTCAAATTCATATTTTATTTAGAAAATAAAAATATCACCGAATTCTTAAAACCATATAAAATCTTATTATAACACCAATAGAGAGAATAAAATGAAACATTAAAATCGAGATGTATCCTGTTGCATTGCGCGAGTACGTTTCTGGTTTTATAAAGTGTTCTATATTGGGTGAAAGTTTTCTTTCTAAAGTTGGTAAAAATATAATTCTACTCTTCAACGTTTAGCTGTCTTATCTTACTTGTTAGCAGCTTAATGAGCTTAATGGGACTTGCAGCTTATTCAGTTAGCTATACATGACTGTTTGGTAGTGGCTTAATAATATAGAAAGTGGCTTATTCAGTAAGCTTCTAGGAGGGAGATTTATGCAGAAAGCCAAGTAAAAACATGTCCCTCCGAATTAAAAACATGTTCCTTCCATCCATGGAAAAGCCCTCCCAAACAAAAATATCTCCAATCCATACAGACAGATTAATCCATACAGACAACTTTATCTATACATGACTTAATAGAAAACAAACCAAACAGCCCTTTCGTGTCTTTACTTCTTTTAATTAATATACTGCTGGTTTCTTCTACTCTCCGCAGGTATTGAGGGTTGCAAATAACGACAGTGATGCTGAGATCTCTGACCTGCCTTGGGCCTTGGCCAGACCATCTAGCAAGACGAATTCCAAATCAGATTCCCAGAGGAGTGTGAATTTTAAGTACAGAATAGCTGAGCTGAACGAACCTTCTCCCCAATCTCCTGGAATCCGTTCGTTGCTTCCGTTACCTGGAGGAGATTTGTTAACTGGTGGCACCGACTTAAAAATTCGTCGATGGGATCATTGCAGGTTTTTTTCCCTTCCTCTTGTTCATTTGGTTGTGTCGTTAAACACTTTTTTGACCACTGACCCCTGCTTCTTCAATAATGCAGTCCAGAGAGAAGTTATTGCATCTGTGGTCCATCCATTAAGGGAGTTGGCAATAACGAATTCTATGAAACAAAATCCAGTTTTGGTGTGCAAGTCGTGCAGGTCTGTCAATTTCTTTGATTTAAACTCCACCTCCCCAGGAAAATGCAAAAATAAATAGGGATAATATGAAGTTTCTTGATGCTATTGGTTCATCATGTGTATGGATTAAAACCATTGTGAATATCTTGCTTTCATCACTATGAGAGTTTGCCTATAAGAATTAAGAAAACTTATTAGTGGTGAACTGCAAGGCAACAATGAGTAGATTGACGTCACGACTTACATAAGGTGATATTAACAAATCAAAACCTGTTGATGGCAGCAACCAATGAGGCAATGATGGGGCTGGGGACTTTTAGCATCTCCAACAGCTATGCTAAATTGGGAAAAAAGAGAGATTTTAGCTTTTTAGTTGCTTCAATAGCTATGTTATCCTCTATGCTAAAATAGGGAAAAGAGGTGAGAGATTGCAAAAATCTGTAAACAAGAGAGAAATGATTGTTTTATTACTTCCACCAGTAAGATGTATTGAAATAAACGTTTAGAGTGAGAACTAATATTTTATTTAATATATTGAATAATTTAATACTATAAATAATGTTAGAATTGCTAAAATAGAATAGCTTTTGGAGTTGAATGTAATTTTTTAGAGATTTTGGCTTTTAAAATTGTAGTTTAGAGAAAGTATAGAATAGCTGTTCGAGATGCTCTTAGCTTCCATCATTCTCAGTTGTAGACTCCAGGTTTTTAGGAAAGGCGACAACGGTAGAAATATCGAAACTTATGGAAATAGGGTTAAATTGTATGTGCAACGGAATCCTGACTTTCAAGTTGTTAGACTTAAATTACAAATGTATATATAAATAATAGGATTAGTGTTGTTACTGCCTTTTCTTATGAAAAAATTGCTTTCTTTTTGTTTTACCTCACTTTCTCAGTTCTAATATGAATTCTTATTCTAATTTACTTCACCTTCTTTTTAGTTAGCATAAAGGTCATGCTGTAGGAGTTAAGGGGATGCATGTAAACTGTCTATTTGCATTAAGTATATAATAAAAAGGTATTTAGCAAGTCTGAATGAGGTGCACTTTTTCCTAATAGGAGGCAAAGAGACGACCTTTGGCAACTAGGCTGACTGGAAAGGCAGTTCTTGCAGCTGCCGCCACTGATTCAGGTGGTTGTCACCGTGACGCTATCCTCTCTCTGGCTTCTGTCAAGTTGAACCAGAGACTACTGTTATCAAGCAGCAGAGATGGCACTATTAAGGTTTGGAAGTAGAGGATTTATTAACAAAAGTGATTATTTGTACATATTTAGCAATAGTGCTGCCTAAAACTGTATGATAGGTCTATATATTAGTTTAGAAGGTTTCATAATATGACCATCAAAGTATCATCTCCTGAACCCACCATAATGATTGGTAACTTTTATCATCATTCCCCCCTTTTTTAAACTTTTATAACATGTACACTTTTTTCTATATGGGTATTAAATCTACTTGATATATCTTCAAGATGGCATCATCTCCACCCACCCTTCCAATCATGAAATAGTAAAATGTAGATAAACCATGTTTTCCCATGTTTAAACTTGTT
This sequence comes from Carthamus tinctorius, assembly GCA_001633085.1. Taxonomy (NCBI): domain Eukaryota; kingdom Viridiplantae; phylum Streptophyta; class Magnoliopsida; order Asterales; family Asteraceae; genus Carthamus; species Carthamus tinctorius. The sequence goes on from LUCG01306805.1 coordinate 7,632, forward strand.
ACAAATTCTCTTTCAATATTTTTTTTGTATTTAGTAATTGTTTAGTTGGCTTATGAATATCCTAGTGAGGTATCAGATGATCATCATTTCATGTGGGTTTACCAAAATTGGAGTGGTTATCTTCTTAATACTGTTTTTTGAATCCACATTACCATGGTACACAGTCAGGCCGTAAAGTGTCTCGCGAGTCTTTTTCGGATCATGCTTGACATATTCTTTTACATTCTTCTCTTTTCCTGAAGACATATATAAAAATCCGAAACGGATCACGTTTGGTTCACAACATGTTTCGGATGGAATGGAATCTGTCAAAGAAATTTGACTTTGAAGTAATTGGAATAGAATGTTGTCAAGTGTGACCACCTGTTTGGTTGACAAAATTAGAGCATAATATGTTAAAGGAATTGGAATTTGTCTGTTTGGTTTCACAGAATGTGGTAAATGACCAAAATACCCGTTTTAATAATTTTAATTTTGTTAAACAAAGCTTTAATAGAATAGTCACTAAATAGTTTGTTTTTTTAAACTAAAATTACTTTAATAAAATAATTGTTACACACTTCTATATAATTTAATAAAATAATTATTAAATATTTTAATAAGATAACTTTTTTGTTATTAGGTTATATTGGATCAAGGGTATATCTGGCATTATGAAAAAAAATGAACTTCATCCATCAAAATACCTACTAGTTGTAAGGAATGTCAAATTTCTTCATTTGTGGAATTTGATGGAATTCAGAGATTCCTTCAGTGAAAAAGAATGAACCAAACAAAGGAATGAAATTCAACGTTCCATTTCCATCAGATTCCTCCAGAATCTGCGAACCAAAGGCCACCTGAAGGTTATAGAACTGTAAGAAGTTACAATAAGAGCTATAGAATTGTACTTCGTATGCCATAACATAGCCAAGTCTGTTAATTCCTGAATGGCTGAATGTAATCTTGTAAAGCAGAATTATAGGATAATAAGATATCATAGCTTTAAAGTGATCTTGTAAACCCAGATGGTGAAACTATATATTCTAGTATTTATGTTAGTTCACCACGGAGGACGAGCGATGCCTGTGTGATGGCTCTGGAGACTCTCCAAATTTCATGTTGTACTGAATGCCATGAATCTTCCGTGTTGAGGCTCTTTGCAATTTCAACAGCATCGTCTATTCCAGGGAAGGATTTAGACCCATAATCGTTGTACTTTGATGGAGCATAAATCTGATGCAGGCAAGATCATTGTTAGATAAATGTGTTACATCTACAAACCAAGGTGATCCCACGCTCTCCATTTGATGGTAAGAGGATCTTCTTTTCCTTTTCATTTTGGTTTCTGGGGGCAGGTGGGGAGGTAAGATTTCGATCTAACTAATTTTTTTTTAATGCATAAACTTGCGAGGGAGGTTCAAGGGAAATCCTCAAAAACACGGAAAACTGAGGAACACCCTTATAGCCCTTTATCTAGACCGTATGCATTTGTGAATACTGAATAGGAGTAAATTAAGTCGTTTTTTGGTTTTCATGCACATGTGCATATTATAAATTGCTTCTATGCACAAGTGCCTACGGTCCAGATGAAGGGCTAAGAGGGTGTTTCTCAGTTTTCCGTTTTTTTTGACGTTTTCCCTTGAATCTGACCCTAAACTTGCAGCAGGAAAAAATGGGTTCTGCATACACACCGATTAAAAATGATGTATCATACCAGATGCTTATACCAAGGTCTTCCAGGTAGTCCTTCTCTATCTGTAAGTGCTCGTTCTGCCATCATGAGCCTGTCGTTAATTTCTCTCAGTTTCCAATGTTTGTTTTTCCACATGAATGCCCAACCTTTGTTTTCCTTTATTTCCTGAAATAGTGAAATTTGAGCTCCTTTTTTGTGTCCATTGATGGTAATACAAGCTTGTATAAAAACAGATTTCGGGTATAACATGGAGGGATACCTCGATTTCGCCATTTATTTGTTTGGCTGCTGTTTTCATTTTTTCGATAGATTTGAACAGGGGAAGGAGGTTTATGCTCTTATCTAATAACTCAGCGTCCAAGTCTTCTGCACTTTTCTGTAGAGATAAATAAAGATATTGAGATGCCTCAACTGCCACTATATATATATGTATATGTATATAAACAGCTTTGACCTGTTCAACGATAGTCACACTTGCACCAGATCTATGAACATACCTGAAGCTCATTTACGTAGGAATCATAATTGAAAGATAAAATCACTTCATCTGCAAGCCGAAGAGCTACCAAACCCCAAATGCTGGCCACTGTGGTCAAAATTTTCAAAGTCATAACCAAGAATTAAAGGTCAGACAAGAACGGTGTAACTACTCTTTATTATTTTTGTAGCTCCTATAAGTTCATAGATACTTTTGAAATTTACTTACAATATACAAGCATTGTGGCCATCAACCACCACCTGAAATCTAACTTTATTGGAACGAGACTGTAAATCTTAAGTCTTAACTATTAAGCCAATTTTAAACTGTATCATGGGAATCCTGCAAGTTCAGATGCTGCAATTAGTTAGGATACATATAACATACCTGCTATATGTCTACGAAACATTGGGTCACCGAAATTGCTCATCCAGACAAAGTCATCATACATGGAGTGGTAGACTGGGTAGTCTGCAAGAAATCATCCAAGCAGTCTTTAACATGTGTAAGGTAGCATCTGGTACGCAGACATGATTGGACAAGACTGAACTCGACAAAACAAGTGTATGTTTGTGTTTGGTACGACTAGGACTGTACAGGACAGAACCAGACAAGTTCCCCTCCCTAAGTTATTAGATGATTTTATATATCATAAAATAGTTATAATTGAAACAGGTAAAGTAAAAAATCTAATTTATATATCATAAAAGATAAAACAGCTATAATTAAATGTGTCTCTTGACCATATGTTAAGCAAATGTTCAACTAGTCTTAGAACATTTTTATTTAAAAGGGGAAAAAAGAACTAGTCGGAGGACATAAGGCTTGTTGCTGTCAATGTCGTTGGTCTTGGGAATGTAGAGAACTTCCTTTTTACGTTGTGATTACTAAGTAACTATTGGAGCCAAGTTGACTTTTCTAATGACCAATTAAATAATGCATGCCTTCTGGTTATGAATGTAGTGCTATTATAACATAGAGAAACATTTTAACAAATATTATTAAATATATTATATTTGTTGCTCGTTTCTTTGTTGGGAATATTTCTACCATATCCCAAAAGTTTTTGCTACCCAACCAATGAGATTCATTAATGCATCATGTAATGTAATTGACATCATGTTAGCAGTATCCACTAGGAATCTATTAGGCTACATAGGTTTATATCAGTGTTTTCTCCATAAGGTGCTTATTAGGGATGGGATCGGTCCAGTACCTGTACCAAACTGTATGGTAGCGATTTTTTTGTGGGACTCAAATCTAGGACCGAAAACCGAAACATATGTACAACTTTGGTGCCGGTTCGGTTTTGGTTTTGGAATGGGAAGATTGCTACTAGGACCACTTAGGACCAAAGCATGAAAGTGGGTTAGGAAACATTCAGAAGTTCATAATGTTTCACATGTATATCAAAACCAATCGCAGAAGTTCAACATTAAAAAATTCATAATGTTCGAAAATCTTTCAAATGTGGCTGATATTTTTCCTTGATCAAACAAATTGGAGAAGATATGGATAGTTTAGGAGAAAATAGAGATAGATTTTCAATAGTCAATAGTAAAGTTGGAACAGGTAACTTGAACCGATTACATGCATACAGTTCGGTTTTGGTCAGGTTTCATTTCGGTACCGGGTTGGGTCGGGATTTTGGTCCTTGAGTCTCATCCCTAGTTAGTGCTTATAACACCCAAGCTATTTGGATTCTGAACTAAACTTTATCTTTTGTGTGCACAATGGTCTAATTCATATAATAATTGATTATCTGGTGTCTTTCCATTATTCATGTATGAGGAAGCTCATGGTTTCATCACTTCATGTTATATTACCGTGAAGTGGTCAAATAGTTGGCTTATAATTGGTTATATTCTGCTGCTAACTCTAATATTTGGTATAATCCTGTTCTAGTGTAATGTCATGGACTCTGAATGCAACTTATTCTTTGCTTAGAGATAGATGTATATCGATGTGATTAAAGATATGTAACTTACCGGTTCCAAAAGATATATGTGTCGCTGGTACACCAATATGCTGTACAAATGCTGCATAATCTGATCCTCGGCCTCCTAACCTTTCGATCTATATTTCATCAAATTCTTGTTAGGTGCGAAACTATTTTTAACACTATAGTCGAATTTGTAGAGTTGAGTAGATTGCTTTTCTTGTAACTTTAGAAATTAAGCATCAGTATTGTGTCGGCAGTAATTTTTTTTTACCAATTGGTGAACACTTACCTCGGGATAATTGGTAGTTTGAACCCACGATTCGTAGACTGTTTGTGATGAGTTGTCTGGGTCTTGAACCTTCAAAATGATTTGTTGGAAT
>LUCG01306806.1:0-12712 GCA_001633085.1 Carthamus tinctorius
GGCTAAGATTCATTCTCGTATTCTCTTAAATTGATGTCATTCTCGTTTGAACCCACCTCTATACTATGATCTGTCTTTTTTTTTTTTATTTGGACTTCCCTTTTTTTATCACATCATGTCTCAAATAGTAAATTACAAAATCTGTCCTTTTAGTTTACCACGGTTTTAGTCCTAGATTTTCAAAATTACATGAGTAAGCCAATGGTTTTGATTTTCATGATGGATTTCATCCATGCTCTTAACAGATATTAAAACAGCCACGTAAGTGTCTTTTATATGCAAGTAATATAAAAGTATTTTTGTCATTTTATATATTTCTTTATGATAATCTTCAACATACAAGTCTTCGAATCATATATATACAAACAATTTGCATTTAAACGATAATAATAAGCCACTCTAATTACCTCTTGGCTTACCATTACACAACCTAATCATTCCTTTCTATTGAATTAGTAGATATTTTAATTTAAAACTTCTAGCTTCGGCTTGTTGGGCCATGCGTAGCATGGATTTGGTTTCCTGCTGGTTTCATAGTAGTTTCGGCGGTTTTGTGGTATGCCCTCCGACGGTTTCACTGGCGGGTTCCCATGTAACATCGCTGATCTTATGGTTACCCTGTAAATCATTTCCTTTATTCTTAGCGGACCTTATTGTCACTACACAATAGAGGTGGCCAAGTAGGCCTGACCCAAACTGTTTATAGTTTCCACCAAAAACAACATGAATGTATAACTTTTAACTTTAGAAACAAATTAAACGTTACGATTTTCATGAAGCAATCTAAAAACTAACAAAATGTTTCAAAATTCAACAAAGTTCATTTTGATCCTATTTAGTTTTAGTGCAATGCAATTTCTTTTATCAATCGATGTAATAAACCTTTGAGTTTTTCAATTTTCTACATATTTGGACCACTAACCTGCTAATCTTCGAACGTTGTATGAAGTGAATGCCAAATCATTAATTATATTATAAAACGATTGTGTCAATTGCCAAGTTGTCATTTTTCTATTACGAAGTAATACAACATTTTAGTTTCTGAGTCAACGTAACAAATCATGAAATTTTGCACTAATTTTGTCTAATAGAGTGCGACAATCGTTTTGAGGACATGGAACACCATACAGTAACAGTTGTTAGGATGACTAATAGGCAAAAAAAACTAAGCTGTATAAAATAAAACATTGCAGTTTTTATGATGCATCTAAAACATAAAAAATAATTGCAATTTTCATTGAACATGTATCTAAAACTGAAGTAGTTCTCAACAAAAATGTAAGTTTAGGATTCTACTACTATAAATGCCAATATGAATGGGAAGTGCTTACAGTATGTTTAAGGATGGTGCATTGGAACTATGAGTTCCTTCTCCATTTTGCACCAGAATTCACAAGTTTGATATAAGCGTTCTTGAAATCTTCGAAGAACAAATCTTGATCGCCAGCATACTTTGAGATCCATCTGTGAATGCTACAAGTGTAAGGAATTCCATTTGGTTTGATTTTAACCAGAATCATGAACCAAAACATCCTGTTTGGTTTCAAACTTTCTTGACCAAACGAAAACTAGCCAATTACATATTTCTGTCCAAATTTGGATAAATTAACTAAGAAGAATGGTTAATCTAAAACAAAACATAACGAAGGGAAATAACAAAAAGATGAAAAGTTTCACTTGATCATCAATGCTTTTTTATTAGGTTAAATTTGAAGAAAGATAATGTAATTGATGAATATAGAATTAAAAATCTAAAAACACATTGACAATTTTATCTATTTTGCCATAATTCTGATATAATTGAAATAAAAGTTGAACAACACAATTTTCAGGGTACTACAAACAGTTTAGGTATTATGCTTATTATTAGAAATACTATTGGATTTTCTTTTATTATAAATTAAACCATAACATTTTAATAAATTCTAATATGATATTAATCTATTGAAATCTAGTTTGGTTGACATTGATACCATGAACTCAATAGAAGCAAACTAATCAATTTGAAATTTTCTTCAACCAGAACCAAACTGTATTATCCGAAAACCAAATGGATTAGTTTGATTCCGTCAATTTCATGGTTCAACAGTCTAATAAAATGGTTTATAACCCCAACCAATTGTACAACTTTTCTTTGAAGTGGTTAGAATTAGAACACAAATAAAATCTGAAAGTGAAATCATTAGTGTGCGGTGTACCTTAAGCATTCATCATCCTCAATGAGCGCACGATCTGAAGGAAGACCGACCATGCTTGTCATTCCTGCTGAACACAAAAATATTAGGACAAATGGGAAGTCTTGCACAAGACTTGACTTGAAATATAGTCTATATAAAGTTTGATTCCTAGTCAAATGTCTTGGATGCTTTTGACAAAATAGAGATCAATATTCTATATCTTTGAAATGATTACAATGGATATATACAGGTAGTTTTACTTTCAAAAGTAACCAAAATCACCATTTTTTCATAATCCTGAAGAGTCGGCATAATTCTAGGAGTTTGATGGGTCTTATAGATTTCTCTGTTCCATATTGTTGGCTCAAGTGAGGATACATAATCTCAGCCTCATGGGAAATTAAAAAAGAACCCGTAAAATGAAAAATGAAGAATTGAAAAAAAAAAACAATTGAAACAAATGGGGCAGTACGCTAATTATTTCTCGATTCACCTTTTTTCTATCTAAATTGGTACCATCACAGGCCAAAGGCAATTATGGTCTACCTATCAAATATAGTTGCAAGAATGGACAGATTTCTAAATGCAAATGACAACTGTTCTAACATAGTTTGAAGCATGTCACAAACCTGAAGATAGCCAAGGCTTTTCCAACAGTACTTTGTAGTATGCATTATCAAAAATAACTGGATTTCCAAAACCCTTGCTTCCAAGTGTATGAGCACCAGATAATGCTACAAGTTCTTGTGTTCTGCAAAAAGATTGAAATTTTAAAATACGTGCAAAGAAACCATATAAAATGATTAAGAGTGACAGTGAACTTTTTTCGTGAGGAATTGCTTTCGACTAAATTACTTTTCGCTCTGCCCCATGATTGCAAATTTATCTCAGTTTCTAGTTTATTGGAAGGTTTGATGACTTGTGAAAAACATCCTTCACTGATTGTGGAACCAAAGCAGATAATAGCAATGATCTCTAATGATGACTATGGGTAAATTTTCCTTGAAAGTTTTGGAAGGAAAATAGAACATTGCAATTTTCATGGGACATCACAAAATATAAGAGTGGGATGAACAAAGAGAAGATACATTTGCCACAAGTGAAGCCAAGAAACCAGTGATTAGTGCTTAGACATCATACCGTCTTGCATCACTTACAATGAACTACAAAACACATGTTTGATCATTACATAATTACATACAAGTCCATTTACAGAACTTCTAACATTGCCAATTTGTAAATTCCATTTAAATGGGGTTTTGCAAAACAAAGATGCAATTTTGGGTCTAATGTACTTGATGTCAGGAGAAATGAAGATGAGATCATGAGATGCACAAAGTAGGCAAGAGGAAGGTGGTATAGAGAAATGAAATCTAATGTTTTAGTTAATAGAACCAAGATAGTCATATTGACTTACGAAAAACCTTTTTGTTGGAAACTCTGTTTCAACCCAAAGGCGTCCAATGTTTCTTCAGGAAGTTTTCCCTCTGGATCAGGCACCCTACAAGGCAAAACCTAGCATTATAACAATAATCTGAAGCTTGCTACCTTAGATCACACACGGCACATCTACCTCACCTCATTTACAAAACTTGTGAGAAAAATTAGTCCCTTACATCGAGTCTAATCGGCCTAATTGAACGGGGATTTTTGGACCTCCACATAAAGAGACAGCTTCAGCTCCAGCCACAGCAATCATATCGGCCATTGACACTTTAATAGGAGAGCAAAAGAAATGGGAAAAAATCACAGAAATATAAGCACTATGCTACAATATACTAAAAACAGTCAATGTCATAGGATGTAATAGTTCCAAGGATGATGAGAACCTGGTTGTGTCTCATCCACTATCTTTTTCGCTTCCACAAGAATCTAAACAATAAATTCGTTTCAAGCGAATAAGAACTTTTGAAAAAATATACAAAATATGTCTGCAACAGAAACCATGCATGTGAAAAAATTGCAAGGAAGTGAAAGGTGAAAAGACAACAAAAATTAACCTTCAACGATTTTTTAAGACCTTTATTCTCAGGTCTATCAAGTTCAAAAGATATAGAGCCATTCATACCACCTGAAATAACAGAAGGAAGATATTTTGGATATGCAGGAAAGATTTACAACAAGAGTTGACACCCATCAGCTTTTCCATTTTTAAGATTGACCATCTGTACCAATCAGGAGGGAACTTCCATTCAAAAAGTTCTATTTGAAGTATATAATATCTTATATGTGGCAAATACTAGCGCACGTACCTCACCATTGGTGAGGTTTGAACCCTTAACCTCCTAAAAGGCTGGGCTCTACCAGTAACCCGGTTACCGTTGGGCCAATGACCATTGGTTCCATTCAAAAAGTTCTTGGGACTACACTCCCTATGTTTCAAGAAGGAGACACCATTTGGCTTTTAAGGCCAAATGGACTACTTTACACCTTTAGAAACTGAAGCATGTTCTATACATTTTCAGGATAAAGAGATAGCCAAAACTCTTCAACAGATGCTAGCGATGGAAAATTGATGGTTTTGTTATGAGACCCACATCAACGATAGTTTAAAAATACTATGTTTGACCTCAAAAACCTAAACAGCCTTCTTTTAGAGTAGAGGGGGCAATAATCACGATCCTACTAATACCTGAATCCTCGTCCATTTCATAGGTTCCTGCATCATGAAAAACTAAGCGAAGGACACCAGCAGCCTTCCCCTTAGACAATACTTTTCTTATCTCTCCCTGTAACAAGAGTAGATCACTGACAACAAACATCAATTTTTTAGAAATAGAAGCACATCATTACCTTGTAACACAATGGTAGAGTAGAGTCAAGAAGAAAATAAATTTGGACAAAATGCTTATCATTGTTATGTTACCAGTGAGGCAGTGATATATCTTCTCTGCTTGGAAATAAGATTCAACCAAGGATGAACTTTTTACCTATGTTATCAGAATGTCTGGCTCCTTATTCTCATATATGACACCACGGAATCTGAATACCAGATGTATGGCTCCACATTTTAGAATAACAACGAGCATTGAGACGTATTAATGTTATATTATCATTTGTAAGATAGTGATACAATTTGACTTCAGTGGTTAAACAAGTAAACTTTGAATCCGGAACACCATAATTAAATGTCTGGTTTAACGACAGAAAATATTGGTATTGATGGTAAATTTCATAATAAGAAGCTCAGTTTTACGCTCTTTTGCCACATCATTGCCAGCTAAACAAATTAAGAACCTCCGTTGACTCCACAATGGTAGTCACTTACAAGAACCTCATTTTTTGTGGGTCCCATATTCATCTTAGTGTGATATATAAATACAAAATATATATTAATAGAATAATATTTATCATTTAACATACTAATGGAGGTAAGAAGCAAGGTTAACTCAAAACATACTGGTGGCCGATAAGAACTCTCCACAATCGTAGTGGCTTATAAGACTACACGAGATGCATTTATTAAACTGTGTGGCTGGTCAACTAGTGTTTCTTTAGGGATAGGATGCAGCATTTCCACTCTAGTTATCATCTAAACTCTAAAGTATTGGCTTTGGAAACTCTGGTTTCAGAACAGTAACAAAATCAAAGAAAGGAATGATTTGAGCTTATAAATTAAAATTTTGCAATTATTGACTTACTCTGCAGCATTAGCACCAGAACTCTGCATTGATCCATGTAGAGGCAAAAGAAATGCAATCATGGAGATCATCATTCTCCTGCCATATGAAGTGGGAACATGATTCTCATCTGCATTCCCTATAAAATTTGGAAATTTAGAAAGAAAAAGAGCAGCAAGAAAATTATGGTTCATCTAGGTCTAATTGCTATGCTAAATCCAGAAGGTAGTACTATCAACCATCATCATTGTACCCTGCTTCAAACCAAAACACTTATGTTTCACAATGGAACTATCTTCAACCTATCACATAACAATTTCAATACAAAACGCAATTGATTGTATGCACAATATCAAGCAGAAATTAAGTTTATTCCGAACTTCATAAGGTTTTTTCAAACCACAAAAGCTAAATCTTAGACGCAGATACAAATACTCCTTCAATTTAAGAAAATTGTGTAAAAAAATCTAATAGGATAATGAGTTGCACTTGTCAATTGTCATCATCCTTAGAACAATTTCCTATAGAAGTTTCAGACAAAGCGGATATAGAATAAATTCATTGCATAAAGTTCATGGTAACTAAAATTTCGAGTATAGAGAAAGATTGTATTTACTTGAATCAGAAACGGCGGTCGAGGATGATGATGATGAACAAAAGGCGGACCTAACGGCAGTGCAGCTGCAGCTGCAGTTGCAGTTGCAGCCATAGTCGGTTTTCCGGCGAACTTGGGCGGGAAATTGGAATCTGAAGGGAAAATGAGGAATGATCGGAGAGTAGAGATTCCGGAAGGATAGGTCGAAGCCAGTGATCGACATCTATAACGGGCGGTTCACAACTCCTTGAGAACTCTTATCAAATATTTATGTATTTATTGTAAAAAAGATACATTATTTTTTAGATTAATGTGTTTCAAAATGACCGATGACTGTACATATAATAACTTTAAAAATAATGTTTGATGCACACAATAAACTCAAAAATAATGTTTGATACAGTCAATAACATCTTTTATAGGAGTATTCCCAATAAAAACAAAGAAACGTAGAGATTTAGGCATGGTTTGGAAATGGTTATGATCAAAAGTATTTATTAGCTTATATCTTTTCTTAAGAAGTTAAAATGCTTTGAGTTCTTAAAAAGAACTCTTTATCAACATTTCAAGGAAGGAGATATGCAAACACTTTCAAATAAGCATTCCGAAGCACCCCGTTATTTTAAGCGAAGTAAATAACAATTTAACTGTGTTCTACCAGTTTTTACATGTCATATTGGAATTTTTTTAATATTAGTTACTAATTATAATATTTTAATTAAGTTTATGGTTCTTCCAATCCTTTTAAAGGCCCCGTTATATTTTATATCAAGATAGAGATAATGTGTTTTACAAATTAAAACAACAAAAATATCTTATAACAACATTTTAACATATAAAATTCATTTAAACAGAATCATTATTTTAATATTTTTCAAACCAAAATCTCCAATGAGTTGCTCAAAATCATTTTCTCTTCAACAAATTACTAAATAGGTAGATGAGCATATAAAATTTTGCAGACCTTCGTTTACCTCAAGCTCTCAAAAAGCGTTAGCTAGATAGCCGATTCTAGAGCAAAGGTTTCGCTCAACTCTCAACTTTTTTACATGTTTCCAAAAGGGACATCGGCTATGAACAACGACAATCGATATGATAACCGAGGAAGTCAACAAAATTGCAGGTAAGGTTACTCGTCAAATAAGAAAGCAAGAAACAAATAACAAAAAAGAGAAAAGTTAAATAAGTTTTTGCTTGATGAGTTGCCTAGGAGAGAAGAGATTGCAGATTGAAGTCAATTATTGGCTTAAAATCAAAATATATAAATAGGTACATGCTAAAATATATAAAATGGGCTAAAAAAGTTTAGGGGTCCAAACTTCATTTTTTTTTCAGAATCTCACATTAGTACATTAAATTATATATTCAAGGTTCATGGAAACTAATGCAAAAGCTATACCAACAAAATTACAAAAACACCATAGATTCCAAGAAAACTGATCCTACAAATAACTACAAGACTTATAAAATGTTCAAGTTTATAAATCATATACATACGTTATCTAGGCCCCGAAAGCCGAACGTCGGATAAATACGAATCGACGATGCCATCTGACGGCCCCGACGAAGTCCCAGCCTCGCTAACCGATTTAAAAAGGCCCGAATAGAATCGTGGGCCGGTTTGAGCCGCCACCGGTGGTGTAGGAACCGGGCATAACCCTTCGAGCATTTGTACCACTTTCGTCATCGAAGGCCTTAGATGCATATCATCCTGTATGCACCACAACGCCACCCGAGTCGCCACCGCCACCCGTTCGTCGTTAACGTCCACTTTCATCTTCTCGTCCACAATTACCTCGACTTTGCCTTCTTCCATCATCTTAAAAGCGTAACTCGGAAACTGCGATATCTCCGACGAGCTATAGTTTTTCCTGCCGCTGATGATCTCAAGCAACACCATTCCGTAGCTATATACATCGCTCTTTTCCGAGATCGCGTAGTTCGTGATCCATTCCGGCGCTAGGTACCCTCGAGTCCCTCTCAACGTGGTAAACACGTGGCTTTCTTCTCGTGTCATAAGCTTAGCCAACCCGAAATCGGAAACTTTCGCCAATAACTTTTCGTCTAATAACACGTTCTCGGGCTTTATATCGCAATGAATGATCTTCACATCGCAATCTTCGTGAAGATAAGCGAGTCCTTTAGCGGTACCGATCGCGACGCTGTATCTGGTATCCCAATCCATCATAAACTTGCCGAAAATCCATCGATCCAACGACCCGTTTGCCATATACTCGTAAACAAGAAGCCGATGCTTTCCTTGTGCGCAAAATCCTTTGAGTTTCACCAAATGGTGATGATGGATGCTGCCGATTATGCTCACTTCGGCTCGAAACTCTTTCTTCCCTTGCCCAATCCCCTCAAGCTGCTTAACCGCAATCTCGCTCCCATCTTTTAGGACCCCTTGGTAGACCGAACCGAACCCGCCTTGGCCTAGTTTCGTAGTGAAGTTATTTGTCGCTTCTTGAAGATCTTTGTAGCTGAAACGGATCGGCATCCCAGATATGTTCTCCAAAAACGTATCCTCTTCAGACATTTCATCGGCATTTTCAATCGAATCATTGTTCTTCTTGTGATACCGAATTCCCACAATTATTAGCCCGAGTACGACAATTGTTCCCGCTACGACTATGACGACCACCGAAATCACCACTTTTGTCGAGTGTTTCTTGTCTTTCTGGCCCTGATCGGTGTCCGATTGGGCACCTGAAACCTTAACGTATGATTCGATTTTAGGACCATTTTTAGCATCTTCAAAGCTGCCAATCTGATCAAACATGTAACAATTTCCAGACTGGTCATCAAAGAACATAGCCCAGCAAGTGCAGTTATTCAAACACGACGATTTGCAGCCGTTTATGTCGGTTTTCGAAGAGGGTGTAACAAACCCGAGTGCAGAATAGCTCAGATTCTCCCCTGCATTTACAAGACTCCAATCCTTCGAGTTGTTACACGAAGAAGAACCACCGATGTGTGACTTACAGTTAAATCGAGCTAGGCCCAAAGGGCATTGACAAATGTTCCCATCGTGACAAACCAAATACGGCGAACAAGCTTGCGGCCTGCTGCAAGAATCATCGGGTATTTGACGGCTAGCAGTTATTCGGGATCGGATATCATAGAATTTGATGAATCCATCATCTTCTAAAACTGCAATCCAAGTGTCATTAGCATCAGATTCATCAGCAAACACAAATTGCCATAGAAACACTTTGTTTTCATCATAAAACCTCCATGAATTGGCTTCAATGGTTGCAGAATTGGTATCTCCACCACTTTTGTTGATGATTCTCCTCTTATCTTTCTTCATAGACCAATAAGGCTGTGGGTTCTCAAACTCTGCTGACAAAATCAGATCTTGAGTCTTGATCTGTAAAGCAAAAGTAAAGTTGTTATAAGAATTGCTTACAAGTTTCATCCCTTTAATGAAATCTTGATTGGGCATAAGGGTATTTGTGGGATGGCTAAAACTCTGCCAAACAACACCGCCATCCTCCTTAACGAACACCAAGTTCCCTGAATCGAGCAATTCCATGGCCGAAACCCTGTTTTTCGCCGTGTTTGTCGACCAAACCACTTTCCCATTGCTACGAAGATTCGCATTCCCATCATCATCGAACAGGAAGCTATCAGAACTGCCAACTGGGGAGCCTCTATTTGCAGACCAGATGATCCTTGAACTGCTCATGTGAATGATCACCAAAGTGAAGGAAGTTATGTCACTGTTGGCATTGAAACCGAACCCAAAACTTGATGTGTTTGACACAAGGAACAATCCTTGGTTGTCTATGAATTGCATTTGAGAGGCTTGGAATCCAGGGCTCACTTTGGCAATTCGTCGAACACTTGACAGGCATGTTTGAGGTAAGAACAAGAAAAGCCAAAAGATTACCAAGAAACAGAATAATTCCCAAGTACTACTACTACCCATGATCATATATTCAAAATATAGCTGGTTTGTGTTTTCTCTTTCATTTTTTTTCTGAATTCTAGATGGAGTTTTAACAAAGAAATGGTTCCAAATTGGCGAAGTAAACAGAAAGAGAGAATGGAGAATCACATATGAATATCAACCGTGATGTTCGTTTTTTTGCATCAAAGTGTGGAAAACCCCACAAGAGTCAAATCCAGATGGTGAGAAAACGACCCATGATTCATGGCAATCTTGAATTTGGCAAGAAAGGTCCAAACTT
The DNA here is from genome assembly GCA_001633085.1 of Carthamus tinctorius. Taxonomy (NCBI): domain Eukaryota; kingdom Viridiplantae; phylum Streptophyta; class Magnoliopsida; order Asterales; family Asteraceae; genus Carthamus; species Carthamus tinctorius. Next base: position 10,586 of record LUCG01306806.1, read on the forward strand.
TTGTACTGAAACCTACGAAACACGGCATAATACAACTTTCGGGTGAGAAAGATCGAAGAGAGATTGAAGGATAAAGTTGTGTGTAGCAAGAGAGAAGAATTGGTCGCTGCTGAGGAGGTGGTCAAAGAAATAGGCAGCTGTATTCACAGTCCGGCGGTTAAACCTTTTAAATCATAAATTAAATTTATAATTTTTATATTTTACAACGAGGTTCGAACGAGAACGTTAAATTTTTAAAAGAACACGGAAAAATAAACGTGGACCATTTGCCACGCGACTTAAAGTTGTAGACAAAGTTACGTAATCGTATATGATTTTGCACGTGAATCGTATATGATTTTGTACGTAAAAAGGAAATTCTTGTTTTCTTCAAAGGCTACGTTCTCGTATGAACCTCGTCCACATATTTATATCATAAAAATATTATAATTCATTATAATATTAATTAATTAATTATAATATATGCAATATATTTAAATTTTATTTTAGTAACCAAATTAATAATCTAAGTAAAAACACCTTATAAAAACATTATTTATTTATTATGTATAATATCATAAAAATTTATATAAAAATTAGTTTATTTACAAAAAAAAAAAAAGAGCATGAATTAGAAAGACTTGCAAGTCCAATTTATTTATGTGGTATTGCCACATAAACTTACAAGTATATTAGAATGGTTGTTATAGATGTTCTAATTTTATTATGTGATATGTTATTGCAAAACTAATTAAGATGACATTTTGTTAAAGTACAGATTAATATCGTATTAATACATGTAATATAATGTATATATGATAATGAACTTGAATACAATAATAATAATAAATAAATAAATAAATGTTAAAAGGAATGAGTCGATACTTTAAAGTAGGTTTTGGACAGTTTTTTCTTGAAAACTATAGGTTGATTACTATCGTAAATAGTCGATGATACATTATCTTTTAGACTTAAATCGAGTTGCCAACGAAAAGTCAAAACTAGACATGAAATCAACATGCCATGATAATATTCAAGTTAACCCGGTGGTCTATAGTGGGAAAGAATTAAGTATATGTACACATAAGATAATAATTTGGAATCATGTGATCAAGCTGTTTCGTGAGACCATATATTTACATTTGAAATTTCACAACAAAATGTGAAAGTTTAAAATTTTCCTGTTACATTCACCATGTTTTGTTTAAAGTGTAAAAAGGTGGTTTCACGGATCTTATGGAAACAAGTTGGTCTTACGTGAACCCAATCCTAAGATAACAAACATCTAGATCTACAAAAGATAAAACTCATTAGGTCCTTTAAAACGGCTTGTAAGTGACTTTATAATTCGCTAGTGACTTCAAATTGCAACTTTGAAGAGCATCTAAACATAGCATACAATGAAATAAGTGACTTGATAACTCATGCCGTGTCTTGTGGATGTCAGTATACATGTATCGCAAGTCACTCCTCTGTTATGATGACTTTTAAAGTCATGTAAATATCATTTACACCTAACTAGATACAAGAATCATGATTAACACTTTAACAGTGGCAAATTTATTGAGTTAATTCATCTAGTCAACCTCATCACCTAGTGATTGAAGAACTTTGATCAATGTTTATCGTCCAAACCTTTATGTTAACATCATCAATTTTGTTCGTGGTTGTTTTGACTCAATCAGTGTGCGGAATTTTTTTTTAATAATTATTTCCATGTCATGATCAGAATTTTTAAAGTGGTGTCAATTATAATGTACCAGGGTATCTATAGATAAAAGTAATATAATTATGAAAATATATTCATGGTAAATATTTTCTTCAAATATACAATTTAAAAGCCTTGGAAATACGATTAATTAGGTTATTATTTTCTTTAGGAGACCAATTTTAATTATATGATTTCCAAAATATTTTAATAATAAATACCAAAAGTCCACTAGTATATACGAGCACATAGGCAAGTGGGTTGCCCAAATTATTACTTTAATGATATTATCTAAATCTTGTTGATTTTATTTTTCTTCACTAAACGATACAAAACCTTTTATTATATTTCAAATTATTATACAATTTGCAAAGAAAATAGGGAAAAGTCTATAAAAACCCAACGAACTATTCCATTTTGAATGGTTAAGTCCCTAAACA
>LUCG01306832.1:0-11031 GCA_001633085.1 Carthamus tinctorius
CACCCCTATATATATATATATATATATATATATATGACAGGACTAATGGGCCAGCATTAAAATACTTAAAATGACCCAGTTTATGCAAACTGTACATGAATTGTCTAGGGGAAACATAGTTATCTGACACTTGGTGCACCAGTGTCACCCTTGTAGGGAGTGAGATTTGGAGCAATCGATAAGGTAATAAGTCAAATTATTAAAGTGAATATGCATGAGTAACCACTTACAATGCACATTATGTTAAACTATAAATAAATAAAACCCTGAGGACTCAGACTAACATTATGTTAAACATAAATAAGCCAAATTATTAAAGATCCTTCTAACTGATTTTTATTTTCTACTTCTGGTGTGTGAGAGTGAAGACTTATAGTTTGCCCACCTTGATATCTCAGGAGGAACAACCAATGGGAACCTGTATTCCCTTAACACTGCTAATACAATGAAGAAAGCTGGAAATAAGGGTAGGAAATGATAAGGATATGTGTCTATGGTTGGCCACATAAAGATCCAAATGCATATTCTCTAACTAAATCTTTAAGCGCATCTCTATATGTTTTCTTACTTCCCCCCAGGAGAAAAATGACATGCCTGGAGTTTTGACGTTCAATAGACTACGCCATTTGAAGCTCGAATGAATTATATAGTATCTTGAATAAATTACCATGAATATGACAACTTTGAGTGTTATATATTAGATATCAAATTTGAATTTGAAAAGAAGTTTGCTTGACGTCAAAAGTAAAAGTACATCTTGGGATGGAGGGCGTGGGCAACAATGATTAGACTCTACACTCGTTATTTTAACGGTTTGACAGTTTGGTACTTTGGTTATGTTGTTTCTGTAGAGTTTGTTCTACATCTTGGACTTGGTTCTCTGATTTGGTTCATGTACCGTCGACATATTATTGGATTTCATGGTGACATCATCTGACTGAAGATTCTTGTAAATTCTGTAAATAATGTTCTCTGATAATTTATCCTGTTCCATAATGTAGCTACCAGATCTCCCGATATTACTTCAATCCCTGAGGAATGTTCGTTTTGTTATGCATAAATTTGCAGGAACCTGTTAGCTTGAAGGGGCCTTCGAACTTTGAAATGCTTATCACTCATCTAGAACCAGTTCTGCAGAATAGTTACCAGTATCAAGGTAAGTGGTTTAAGACCACAAAGTTACAAGTTGGTATGTAATGGCATGAAAACAGCTTAAGTCATTCAGAACATCATATTTGTTATAAGTCCATTGAGGATTCTTTTTTATCCTTGAATTCAAACAGCTGAGTTAGATATATGTAAATATTTCCCACAAGGGAGGTGATACATCTACATCTCTGGAAAATGATCAAAGTTGTAGCAATTTGGGATCTAATCTAATATTATTTCTATTCCGACAAAATGACAAATCTCTTCAAATAGCATTCCTCCAAGAAAATTGGTCCTCTATTACTTCACCGAACCTTCTGCAATGCCATATAAGCAACAAGTCGATAACCAATCAACATCAGTGCCATAATCAACAAATCTACTGGTAGATTATCTAATCCCACTGATCTGACGGCTGGAAAATCTGCCACATGGCAGTAGACCCCTTTCGAGCATTCATACAAGTCACTCTTATTGTACTGAACTCCAAGAAGAAGCTTGAAACAGTAGTAGCTATAGCTCAAATACTTTAGCCATACTATGAACGGAGGGATTTGTTGTATGTAATATCCTCCGGCAATAAGGAAAACCAGCGTTGTAACCGAGGCCAAAGTCGTGGCTTGTTTGACGTCCATAAGTATGGCACCGATGGCTAATCCAAGACTCTGGGCTACAAGGACATTGTAGAGCACAACAAGTAGCGAAAGGACGAACGTGGCTGGATCGGCTTTCAGCCCACCCATCCAATAGAGTATAAAAGTAAATGCAGTTGGGAGCGCGAGCTCGAGTGGCAGGTCTCCGATCGTTCTTGCAAGGAAGTAAGAAGAAAGACGGTACATCCCAGACGACCGTTCTTTTATAAGCATTCGCCTTTCTTGTGGGAAAGTAAAAACCGCATTATAAAGCGGGTAGAATCCCCAAAAAACGGAGAAGAAGAAAAGCATTGCTATCTGCAAGGAAATAATCATAAAACAGTTTTAGTATTCACCAATCACCAATCGTAACTAACTTTGATATGGTAAAATTTTCAGGGTTATAATGCTTACACGATCTTCGATATGGGATGTCGGGGTGTGCCACCATAGGAGTCCGGCAAGGGCAGCAACGCTTATTACTTGGAATATTCGGAGCCTATTGAAGGCTTCATATCGTCTTTCCCTCACCCCTCTGAGAAGTAGCACCTTAAACTGATGCCACCAGCTTGTGCACCATTGCTCTGATTTCACTTGGTTTCCTGCACCGTTCAGAACCCAAAAAGGTTAAAATTTTATGCAAATTGTGCCATTTATGTGGCATACCGATATCTTTAACACGACTTACTTGTCACAGCTTCTTTTGCTGGGTTATGGTTGCTAACATCTACACTGCATAAATCAGCTTTCAGTCTTGTTGAAATGTTTGTTTCGTAGGAAGTGACGAGTTGTTGCCTTACTAACTTCCGCTCTTGCTCTGTGTTTTCACCTTGATCGTATTCGTGCATGGAATCAGGTGCGATTCCTGTAAAATTTTGATTTTTCAGGTTCATGAGTAGCTAATAAATGCTAATTAAATAGATTTAATTCTGCCAATTAGCGAAAGCGACATGCTTAGTAATGATTAAGGTGGCTTTATACTTTGTTAATCTATCGATGCAGTAGTATAATGGAGTAGTGTCGAGGTGGGGTCTTACTTTTCTTCGTTTTTTCAAAGGTACAATTATGAATTATGAACACCCACTTTCTTTACAGAACTTGATAATTGAATTATAAAATAGATAATTTACCGTTAGCAAGATCTAGTAGAAGATCAGCTGGGTTCACGGTGATGGATGTTGAAAACCCGATGGATGAGAAATACTCCAAAGCTGTAGACGCAGGACCGTAGTAGATTGGGGAGCCCTCAGACAGCAAGACTAATTTATCAAACATGTGGTACAACCGGCTAGATGGCTGGTGAATTGTTGTGACCACCGTTCGGCCTCCACTAGCGAGCCGTTTAATCGTGGTTAGAATCCGCTGGGCGGTTGTGGAGTCTAGACCCGAGGTGGGCTCATCCAACAACAGCAAACTCGGGTTGATTAGCATCTCTTGACCAATGCTCACCCTCTTTTTCTCCCCGCCTGAAATACCCCTAAATAACGGGCCACCTATCATGCTGTTCTGGCACCGAGTCAGCCCCAGCTCGCTTATAACTCGCTCCACGTGTTGGACTTTATCGTCTTGACTCAGGCTTTTCGGTAGCCGTAGCATGGCAGTGAATAAGAGGGTTTCGGTCACGGTGAGATGAGGATAAAGAACATCTTCTTGTGTCACGAACCCTGTTCGCCGTTTCATGGAACCGGAAAATGGGCGGCTGTTGTACGTGATCTTTCCCGATAGTTTCCCAGTTAGGCGTCCTCCTAGAGCCGTGAGCAGGGTGGTTTTACCGCTGCCCGATGGACCTAGCATTGCCAGTATCTCCCCGGGGCAAACCTTACCCGTCACCCCATTTAGTATCGTCTTCTCCTTTGTGCTCGCTGTTCCTCCAAAGCATGTACCCTTTTGCTCAAGCTTGACTTTATAAACCACATCTTCAAACTGCAAGTAAATGAGAAAATCAGAAAAACAGCACAATTTTTGTATGTTGTAGTATTTATGCTCAACATTTGTCTTATTAATAGAAAACATAGGAAAAGAAAAGACAAACCTTTAAGGTTATGGGATATAAGGCCAGCTGTAGAAAGGACTGTGAATGGGCATGGGGCTGAACCGGGTAAGCCAGATAAGAAGGTTTTGCCATTTCCATGGGATTCGGAATAGCAGCTGTGTTATCTTGAGGTGTTGGAGTGACGGAGTGGAGGGGCATGGCCATTGGCCAAGTGGTTATGATGTGTATATGCTTTTCTTTTGTTGGTGAACTGTTAACTACAGAGGAAGTTAAGGAAGTAGTTTTAGTTTTAGTTTTAGCTTGAGTTTATTTCAACTGCATAACAGAGGTATATATATACAAGTATGGTCAAGAAAATCTGAGGATATCAAAAGAATCTGATGTAGGCCTAGCCTTGTATGGTGGGTCCCTTCCTTTTTTCCTTCAAAGTATTCCAACACTCACTTTTACTCCATTATTTATTGTAATCTCTTTGGAGTTGTTTCTTCCCTTTATCAGTTTGGCATCCCTCTCTCTCTCTCTCTCATCATTTGATGCTTGCTTTTAGATCTTTTTTCTTTATAGTGACCAATTAAGGCTGCATGGATGATCATGCAACTCATCTCCAGCAGCAAGAAGTGGGGAATGAGACTCATGCCACTGAATTAAATTCACTTTTTTAGGCTTCAATCACATTTTAACAAGCTTCAGTGAGATTAATGTAGTTGTATTTAATGATAATCTTTGAAACAAATTGCAAAGAAAAACCAAATCATATGCTCATGAGTCATGATGGTCATGTTAATGAAGCTATCTTGGATTGAAATGTGTACTTTCTGATGGTCATGTTTTTCTTTGTAGATCAGATCCCAAGATGATGTCTGAAGTCTGAACCGTTAAGACAGTTGGTGTGGTAATGGTCTGGGAGAATACAGTATGTCTACAGGTATCTTATGTCCATTGTATTCTATACGTACTAAATGTCAGATCAAGCACGAGCATGCCTTTAATGGGTTATAGAAGGCATTAGGTGTTTAAACATGAATCATTGAAAATCAAAGTATGAATAAAGGAAGTCCTAAACAAATCTCCCTTTAGAATAACAATGAATTTTGTAATATTAATTGATACTCGAAAGAGATCACATTTATAGCCATGATAATAAAAAGACATGATTAAAATGGTTTAAGTCAATGAGTATTTAGGGCCATCCACTGGGGAGGAGCATTGATGCTGTCCTAATAATAGCAATGGCTTAAAGTAAACAAAGAACAATATATAGGGGCAAAGTTGAAAGCCAAAGTGCGAGTTTATTAATCGCGTAAAGAGAAGCTTTGAAATGAATAGCGACTTTTTTCCCTGCAAATGCCAACCGATTCCGTGCATCTGTTCTTGTTTTCTCTCTGGTTTTCGACATTCCTATTCGATATGACCTTTCATTGTTTTCTTTGCTTATTTATTTACTATTTTACCTTTACCAATTACCATCACATGAGATTGCAATCAATTGCCAATTGTCTAATTTACCCATTCACCATCATAAAATAGAGGGTCTAATTTAAGATGTCTGCTTTCTCTTCGTCCGTACAATGGAAATATTCCGTTCTAGTTTTCAAATTAAAAGAAATGTAGAAGAAGAGTATCAGAAAAACTTAGATTTATTTTAAGTTTTAACATCATATTTTGTCAAAAAGGAAAAGCTTCCCCATAAAATATGAGATTTTGGAAGATATAGAATTATTGCAACTTTAATTGGGTATTATTTACTCATCAATATATGACTTTTGTGTGGGTGGGTTTTAGTTTGAGGTTGTGATAGCATTAGATGCTAAGCCAAAACTTTGTTCTTCTAACATGATGCTCAAATAGAATCCACTTTTTGCTGTGCTTATCACATGGTGCCACTGTGTGTTGAAGAACTTTCACACACAGATGAAGGGCTCCAAGTGGAGCTTGTGAATTTTTTAAGTTGCCTATGCCATATGCTATAATTGTCATATATATATATATATATAGTGTTTCTTTTTAGCTGGCCTTTGTTTAGGGTACTAGGCATGTGTTCTTGGCTTCTTGCATAGTTGCATGGTGTGATTTATAGATACATACATATACATATATATACACATACATACACACACACACACATATATATATATATATGTGTGTGTGTGTGTGTGTGTATTTAATCTAAATAATATAAGTTCAGATCACCAAATGGCCTTTGATCTAATTATATCAGTTGATTTCTACAACTCATTAACAACTTTTAGATTATAAGTTTGTTTTAAGAAAGTATTAGTTTATTAAATAAAAATAAACTGTTGAGAAAATTAAAAGTTCAAACTTCATGTTCATGCTGATTTTGGGATTAGAGTTGATTAGAAGTGGGGTTTGATGAATTGGTCATGTTGATTTTGTTCTGTGGTATTATTCTTCCAAATATCTGTTGGGAGAAATTAAGCGCTTAATAGGTGTCCTATAATATCCGAGTATTCTTATCTCCACAACTGAATTGATCCTTGAAGAATATGATGTATGATGGAAATATATGATTCTAACCATAAAAACGTTTAGGATATAAAACTTTTTGGGGTCGTTTTTATGTAAAGTGTACACAAAACAAGTAGCGGCCTTTGGTGGTGTTGTTAGTGTCTGCTTTCTCTTCCATTCAGCCCAAGTTGCCGATTTCTTTTTCATATGCCAATGATTCCCTTCTCTCTCTCTCTCTCTCTCTCTCTCTCTTAAATTTGTTAGGCACCGTAGATGAGGAGAGATGAACGATGCTATTCATGTTCAGAACCTGTTTTGGTAATTTCAAATGAGGGTGTTATTTGTAGCCTATTTAAATTAAGTCGTATCTCGTAAGAATTATACAACGATGAATAGAAATGACCAAAGACAAAAGGAATGAAGCATGCACCGGATGAGGGTGCGGTGCATGTGGCCTATGGACCACAAATGGGCGTGGTCATTGAACCCGATGGTGGTTGGAACTTAGCTGAAAATGGTCTATTCGTCACTCTATGAAATCTATAGAAAAAGAGGCTTGGAGGGATCAAGATTTCTTGATTACGGTCCTCCATTTTTTGTCGTTAGAATTATGTGAATCAGAAAAGACCATATTGGAAGGTCTTGTTTCTATTTGGGTTGCTAACTCAACGGTAGAATACTCTGCTGACAGAATAAACAACTGCATTTCCGTCAACATCCATCACCCACCGCCAAGCACCACCACCGTAGCATCATCATTGCTACCCTTATCTTCACATAGGTATGAGCTAAAGTGGCTAGTAATTGTTCACTGAGAGCCGCCATGGCAATAGTAAGCAAGCCACCATGGCCCATATGGCAATAGTAAAAGTACCTTTTTCTATTGATATCTTTTGTACGCTAAGGTAGAATCTTATACTCGTGTTATCTGATGGCTTCTTCTTCATATATCAATTAGACTGTGTTTGGCATACAGGACATGACATGACAGGACAAATGGCGTGACATGAGACAGGCGAAACTCCATCTTTCACGTTTGACGCAACATAGGGACAGGGACAGGGTGGGACAAAAAAAGGTTATCAAAATATATGGATCAAAAATCACAAGGATCTAAAAGATTATTAATATACTCTCGTTTGATATTAAACCCCAGAATGGTATTTGTTTTAATGGTGACCACCTTGTATTGCATGTGACAAAAAACGGTTTCTTTGAAGTAGTTTTCGGGTTTTATAAAGAGGGAAATCTTTTTGATGTTCCGTGAGTAGTTCGTGCATATTGTATCGACGTAAACGTTCAAGAATCTATTAAACAAGTAACTGGACCGACTCTTTTAGATATTTATAATTTAATAGTTATTTATATGAACCTAAATAAGTTAATATTTCTTATCTTATCTTTCCCTTTTCCTTTATGATGATGGGGGTGTTGATGTTGTCTATTGCACTTGCACTTGCACTTGCAGAACTCAAAAGGGAAGTTGGCTAGTTGAGCTCCACCACATATCACTTGGTTTTTTATTACCATAAAACAAAAGTTTGCATTTTTTTTTAGGTTTTTGTCTTCATCATTCATTACAAATATTATAAAAGTACATGTTACATTATATGATAACCTTACAAATACAATTTATATACTAAAATTTTGATCATGAAAACCCCTCAATTTGATGGTTATGGTTGACTTTACACATGCCAACTTGCACTTTTAAGAGGGTTGAAACGTAATTCTAGCATTATCTTCACCTTTAGTAATTACCGGTTTTTATTTTTATCACCGTCTTAAATTGTTGAGATCCAAAGAATACGTGTTGCTGAAGATTGCCAAATACAGAGTATAGTTTTTCTCTCAAATACATTATTTGGAAAAGTATTAGGGACTTTCCAATTAGCGCAAAGTATCAATCATCTTATTCACCGACATAAAAATCCGTAAACCCACTTAATTATAATCAACTAGGGTTTCTTTCCCTTAGTAACTTGATGTGGAATATGCATATAATCAGTAATATTAGGGTTCTTTTTCCTCTTAAACTGTTGATATATAATGGACAATGAACAATTGTTCGAGTTTTTTTCCTTCCCGAAACAAGATAATAAGAATGACTAAATTATCCTTGAAAGAAAAAGGTTCAACCTCAGACACGCGGTAACACTAGTTTTGATGGTTTTGTGACCAAAATCACTATTTAGGTGCTTCATTTGTGAGTTTCAAACTAAGAGGGTGAAAATGTAAGTTGACATCTAGTCTAGGGACATTTTTGGTAACTTATTCAAGATCTTCAAATAATGGCTTGGTTTTTAGGTAAACTTTCCTTTCAGTTACAACTTACAAGGATTTGTACACCATGCAATAAAAGTTGTATTCTTATTATTTGTAATTTGGTCGACAATTTATTCAAAAAAATGTTACCCAAATGTTGTGTATACAACTTGTTTTTCTTTCAAAAGCAAATTGCATCAAATTGAAACATACATTATTTTAATTTCACTTTAAAGAACATACCTTCACTTTTTATTCTAAGGATTGGGCCTAGACAATTTTCAAAAGGTGACACCGTATAATTAAGTTTTCGGTTGATTTCGAGAGGGTTTTTTCCGATTTTTTGGTTGATTTTGATAGGCTTTTTTTTATTTTTTTTGCTAAATCGAAAGATTTTTTGGGTTGTATGATTGACTGCGAGAGAATTTCTTGGGTTTTTAGTTGATTTTGAGAGAATTTTTAGATTTTTTGGTTGGTTAAAAGAGAAGTTTTCGGTTTTTTGGTTGATTTCGAGTGAATTTTTGGTTTTTTGATTGATTCCGATAAAAGTTTTTGGTTTTTAGGTGCACACCTTGAAGTTTCGAAAAGGATACGGTGGGACCCTCCAAAATAATACGGTTGCACTTTCATAAAATTCAAAAATTTACCCTTCGACGCACAAATTATACGGTGGCCCATGCCACCGTGGCCTCCAAGGGAGGTCCGTCCCTGAGGATTGAGGTCCAAAACCCTTGTTATTTTACTGTTTCATTGGTTGTTATTTGATACTACTAATCTCGGTAGCTTGTTTCAGTTATTTTTTTAGCCTCTACGGTCGTGGTTGCTTTATTTTTCATTTTTTAAATCCTTTCTTTCTTTAAAAACATGATAAGGATGTCGTAGAACTTTTTGGTCTCTAGATCAACTACAATTTAGTTTATTATGTTATTTTGTATTGCTTATGTCATAGATTATCATAACGGTCTATCACTACATAAATATATAAAATTGTATAATGGAAGAGGCCTAAACAAACAAGTGTCTACGACACAAACAGTGTGGGATCTCTAGTCGACTTCTGACGTCATCACATTTTAATATCTATAGCCAATAAATTGGAAAGGGCAAATTCCATATTTTGTTCAATTCCTATTCCTAAAACATACTTTGAAATTGCACATTTAAAGGTATAAAGTTGGTAAAATGTCTGTTATAGTACTCTAATGCTAATGTGTAGATGAAATTTCACATGTTCCTAAAATAGATATTATTCAACTTATTAACCCTTAAACATATATTTTAAAATTTTAGACGTTTAAATATTTCTTTTAAATCTAAGCGAAACCAAACATATTCAGTCTCGAGGTAGGATATACACAAGATGTATGCAATGCTTTCTAATACCCCAAGGGGTAGATTGTCAAGTCTGTTCCTGTGAACACCCACCGGTTGTAAAAAGAAAAGAACAAGAGAAAATTCACTGGTAAGAGTATGCACAGCCAAGCAACAAGTACGCTTACACAGAGAAGGCAAGGTAGAGACAAAAAGTGAGGTAAATAGGTTAAAACAATCAAGGGTATTGATAACACTGAATACATGAATAAAGACTAGGACTTGTGTACGATGTGCAAGTCGCAAGTAGAAAAAGCATTCGAGTGATAGACATGTCAAGTATAATAACTGAGGCATCTGTCTACACGACGTAAGACTTTAATAGCCTAATTATTGCTACTTTAGCTCCCCTAACAAAAAGATAATGTAATGATATATTGATATTTATCGCAATTTTGTTAACTTTCTAGCTAGATATAATGAATAGAACTTCATTATTTTATATCTTATTTATAAATCTTATCATCATCTTCCTTACTCGACTGACACCCTTGATACGAACCATGGCTGATCACCGTGATCCATCGCAATTTTCTCTCGGTTTAAACTAAGCTCTCTTAAACGGAAGCTGTGTTTTATGATGACCAAACACTCTATCACGTCTCCCTAATCATCACCATATTAGCCTCGAAGGTGATAGCTGTAGCTGCACTACGGAGTACCGTCACTATTACAGATTTACAGTGATTTGTTACGACTCTTATTAAATAGATTTGCACACAAACATTTTCAATTATTTTGGAATTTGGTAATAAAATCAAAATTTTTTGTTTATTTGTGGAAAAATGAACGAGTCATTATGAATCACAAACGATTCCATTGGTACCATTGAAATATTGTATAATATGGGAATAGCATGCCCTTTTTCTCTCATTTATGTGCAACTTTAACCCTTGCACTTTATATTTGCAATATTCAAACCCCTTCCATTTCCTCTTGGACATCCTCTTCTGATGACATGTGTGTGTGTGTGTTTTTGTGTGTGTATGTATATATACTTGTATACATACAAAAATTGTTGATTGAAATAGTTAGACCTTGGTATCATTAATGTTTCGCTTGTTTTGATATCAAATATTGATAGTAATTTTTTTTGGAAGGATGTCTGGGCCAAAGCCCGACTAATCCCCGACAATTTTGGGGGCTAAACAT
>LUCG01306834.1:0-15888 GCA_001633085.1 Carthamus tinctorius
CAAAAAGTGGTTTACATTTGAACTTTCCTCTATATATATATATATATATATGTTTGTGTGTGTAGTATTAAACTATTAAGGAAAGAAAAAGTAAAAAGAGTAAATTATATATATGTTTTATTTTTGACAAACTATGACGACCAAATTTATGGTTTATTACTTCATTTACATAATAAATGAAGTTTAACAACAAATTTGTCAAATTCAGATAGTAGAAAGACCAAATAGGTAATTTACCCTATCATCTTTTGGATTTATTAACGCCTTATTTTTAACTACGTTGGTTGTAGGGATGAAAACGTAAACAAAACAAAAACTATAGGATGAAAAACAGTTTTCAAGACCATGTACGAAAACCATTATACACACTAAACAATGGGGATGAGAAATAATTTTTAAGAAAACTAGGGACGAGAATTGTTATAAATATCAAATCATAGGGATGAAAAAAAAAAAAGAACTATTAAAGAGTCATGAATAGTTTTAAACACCAAATGGACAAAAATCACAATTTCCTTTAAATTTTAAGGATTTTATTTATTAAAGTAGAGTAAATTGCAATGTTGGTCCCTAGGGTTGGTTGTTTTTCTTAATTTGGATCATTTCAAAGTTTTCACTTCAAAAAACACCCTATGGTATATAAAAAGTTAAAAACACTTGTTTTGGTCACTAACACCTTTATGAAATAATTAAATCATCGGTATTTTGGTCATCTTTGTAAAAAAAATTACTTTTTTATTGAAAATTTAAAAATATAATATTCTTTTACATATATACCTTATGAATTAACGTAATCTTTAACAGTATTAATTGGAGGAACTAAAACAAGCACTTTTACATACCCTTGGAATTTTCTTACAATAAAAATTTTATAGGGACTTTAATCAAGAAAAACAACAAACTATAGGGATCAAAATTGCAATTTACTTTTCAAAGTATTTGAATCTTTTGTTGGAAGGAATATATATGGGGGAAAGTTTATCATAACTTGTAAAGAAGGATATGACTACAAGCCTCCATATGAGAGTGAGATTTGGGAAGATGGGGGTAAGAACTAGATGTATGTGAGTAAGTATTTGAATAGTAACCCCTTTGTAAATTAAAGTCAAACAACTTACAATTTTGTGTTATTTGTATCAAAATGACAACAAAATTGACTATTTGACTGAATAATTTTGTTATTTTGTTGACTATATTTTAGTTCATACTTATATGCTTTTTGAACTGGATCTGATATGTCATTTGTTACTTTTTTTCTTCTTAAATTAAACCTTAAACCTTGAACTATACTCTTAACAGCTTGATTTGGTTTCATTATTTAAAATAGTAATGTTAAATTGTTAATTACATCAACTGCTTAGTATTTAACAAAGAAAAAAAAAGAATTAGGATTGGTCATCTATGCCATATCGGTGATCCCAACGAACTAATTTAGGGCTCCACTTCTAGTTTTACCCCCACATGTTCATCATTAGCAGGTTTGGTCAAGTTTCAAAAGTTGAGAAGAGTCATGTTTCTGCTTCTTTCTTTAAAGATTAACATGTAGGATGTGAAACTTAGGAAAAAATTGACGATTCAAAAACAAATGTAATTACTAATACATATAAAAACTACAAATTAACAATTAGCAAAATATAGTATAACTATGCCTGCATAAATATGGGTAAATGGATTCTAGTTGTTATCACATAGATCCAAAAGGATAAATGGTTGAATTGCAAAGTTGATATCTATCAATATGTATGTAGCTATCTTTAGTGAGATCATACATAATGATAGTATTTAAAAACATTAATATTTTTTAATAAGATGGATGACATCCGACCCTTGATAGAAGATCAATAGTACCATCATTTTCCTCTTTGCTATGATCATGATCATCACCAATAGATACGTCGTTTTCTAAACCTCTGCCCATGCCAACTCGTGACAAGAGATCAATGGTGCAAGCATTTCTTTCTTGTTCTTCAGTTAAGTGAGCACTTTCAGCATGTGCATATGTTGTTGTTTGGTAAATTGACTCAACCGAATTTGTAATAGGATAATGGTGGTGGCTACCACCATTGTTTGTAAGCTCAATGGTAGCAGAATGGTCGTTAACGCCAATGAGTGGTCGAAAACCTCCAATTCTGCTATTGGATCCCATCATTTCCAGCGGGTTGAAACCATTGGTGCGGTGGGTGTAATGGTAATTACTATTATACCCTTGAAAGGATGGCCCTCTTCTAGGCCTCTCATAGGATGATAATTGTCTATGGTTAAAGTTAAAGCATGATCTAGGTTGGCCAAATTGTCCTAAAGTCAATCTCTCGAAGTTTGAAGTACCATGGGTAGGGGCAGGGACAGAGGTAGCTATATCGGTAGGTGTGTAGTTAGGGTACCCATGTGATGAAGTCATTGGTTGTTGAGGAAACCTTAGGGACTGTATTGATGTATTGTTAGCAATGCTTAGGTTGTTGTACCTCCTGAGACCTATCATTGGTCTTCGTCTCGGATTTAGTCCCCTCATATAAGTATGGTTGTTTTGATGTCGAGTCAACAAATCGAAGCTAGAAAAAACTCTTGGACAATAACTGCATCGGTAAATCCTCCGGCCACCTTCTTCCACAGTTTGTTGACGAGAATTCATCGGAACTATTCGATTTGACAATGCACCCTCATCAATTGTGTTGCCTTCAGGATCTTTGTTGCCAGAAACTTCTCCAATTTCCTACACGATTACAAACTCCACTTTTCCCTTTCAGAGAGATATGTAACTATCTATTTTAGAGAGAGATGGAGCTTGTAAACACAAGATCTATGATTATATACCCCAAGAAATAGATAGAAATTTGAATATTGGATCAGCCAAATCTATATAAATCAGAAATATAACGTTAAAATTAGTAAATCGCTATAATTACTATAATTCTCTAATATATAATAAAATTTCAAAGATATAACGCTTTCTATTATGGATTACAAAAATAACAAGAATATTTTCGAGGTTTTTTTATTTATTTTCATGTTGGTGATTTTAGTGTCAACAAATATTTTAGGTTATGTTTGGCAAACTAGCTGATAAGCTAGTTGTTGACTGATAAGTTAGATAGTAGCTGATAAACTAGCTTATGAACAAATTATGTTTAGCAAAAACTAGCTTATAGGTATGTAAAATGACTAAAAAGGGCATATTGGGGTATAATAGTTAATATTAATAAGAGTATAATTGAAAAAAAACTACAAAAAGCTCCAAAAGCTACCTCCAAGTAGCTTATCAAAAAGTTAGCTTATAATCTACTTTTTTTTCCATCCAAACATGTACACAAAAAATAAGCTAGCTTATAAGCTAGATTGTGTTTACCAAACAATGCCTTAGTGTGGTTATAATTTACAAGAGATCGATATAGTCTATTGATTAAACTATAATACGAGTTATTTGCACTTGTATAAGCTATTGTGGATTTAAGATCGCCATAAATCGAGGTCAACAAGGCCGCTCCTTGGTGGGAATATAAATAATCATGATTATATTCACATGTGAATATACAATATACCTGTATTGTTTTCATTCTGATTCTGGTATTGACATAAGGGCGTCGGATCATGCGAGACCAAACTGTTTCCGTAAGATTATTTTATACACTTGAAACTTCACAACAAAATACTGCAAAAGTAACCTTCACAATGTTTTTATTGCGAAGGTTCAGATTTTTTTTACCTTCACAATGTTTTTGTTATGAATCTTCCGGTGTAAAAATATGGTCTCATAGTCTCACAATTACATGTTTGTCTCACATGAACCCTACCCCTAACATGGGTATATATACATTAAATTATCTAGTAAAACAAAATGGAAAAATATAATCAAGAGCAAAATGACCAAAATACCCCTAAGCGACGGACTTTATTAATGGGTGTTAGTTGGAGGACTGGACCAAAACCATAAATATTTCAAAATAAGAACACGAGTTGACAATGGGTGGCAAATACATTACAAGGACCAAAAGTGTAATTTACTCAAAAAAAAAACAAAGTTTGAGATGCGAGGATCTAATTAAACGGTATCCAAAGTGTGTGGACTTAATATGAAATTTGGCAAACACATTCAAGTTAAAGTAGAATATGATGCCTTTTCCCCTTGATATCTAGTTCAACTTGTACTCATCTCAATTAATCACAAAGCCTTTAGAGATAACCAGAAAAATCTTCAAATATACACGCGTGACATGAGGAGAAACCCCAAAAGCTAAGCTTTTATTGTCAGTGAAGCTAACCTTACAAGATTATTTAATTTGTTAGATACGCACACATGTTGGTGAGATGTTGTGGCAGGGGTAGACCTATGAAGCCCCGAGCAAGGTTACCTACACAGCTACACCCGCTTAACTTATTTTCGCAGGTAGAATGTTTTATGAAAGGTGCACCAACCAAACATTGAGCGGTGCTCTAAGATATTAGAAAATACAAAGAACATTAACCAAAAAATCAAAAAAGTCTCTTCAAATCAACCAAAAACCAGAAAAATCGTCTCAAAATCAACCACCTAAACGGGACAAGTCTTTCAAAGTCAACCAAAAAACTTGAAATTTTCTTGAAATCAACGAGAGAACTTAAAAGTTTATCAAAACGGTAGAATTCAGCTAGACGTTGAACGACGTTGCGGGCTACTAATCCATCTTAAAGGTTCAATCGTTCGACAAAATCTTGGACCCGTGTTGCATAACAATTTGAAAAAGGATGATGGTGTTGTGTTAAAAGAAACCCATGGAGTTGCACCATGAGACTTGAGAAGCTATATATGCTGAGGCGGCTAGAGTAGAGATGTCCCATGTCAATTGTATTGAATAGTTTAAATTCTTGAATAATTATGATTTAAATACGTGAGATTGAAGTTAAAAATAACACCCATTTGGATAAGTTGTCTTGATTAATTTGGCAAGAATTTAGGGATATACATATAGAGAAAAGTTGCATCAAAATTGATTAAGAACCTAAAAGTCGTTGACAAACAGATCATGTACTCCTCTTCATGATGAATACCACGAATAATATAGTCACAATGAATATAGAAGTGTTATTCATTATGAATAACATCTCCATATTTTGTATGATGAAATATGTTATGTGTCACGTTTCCACTGGTCCCCGATGGAAATTAGGTTCCTAACCAACCTTAATCCCATATATATCTGGTTAGGGTTCCAATCAGAAATGCCAAATTTGATAAGAAACATGAGAAGTGGTTATTAACCATTGGATAAGAAATGAACGAATATCACGATGAGATGCACCAGAAAAATTCTCGTTTAAGCCGTAATTCAGAGGAAGGCATTTAATTAAAAGTGATCAACGGTTTAAAAGCACTTCTTACATTTTTACAAAAAAATGACACTTCTCACATAATCTTATGCCTATATATTTAGAGTATGTTTCAAATACAAACCATGTAAATAGTATAAACTATTAAGACCAACTTAGTCATTCATCTAAGCCTAATGAATACTTGGTTTTATAGATATCTCAATTGTTTTCTAATCTAAACATAATAAATAAACTCAATTAAAAAGATTTCAATCATAAACAAATACATCATCATGATCATCTTCCATAAATATCTTCATCTTTTGATGATATATTTAAAACCCTTGTACATATTTAAATAACAATTAATATAATACATACAGACAGATCACAAAAGTGGGTTTTTTTTTACTTTTCCCTACATTTTTTTCTCTTGTCGACCAACTCTCGGTAACATATAAACATCAAAAAAAGAAAAAAGTCAACGTCACGGTCAACGGTCGAGAAAACGTTTAAAAAGAAACACGAGACATCGAACCACATTACAAGCAGAAAATAAACGATCGTCTTAAACACATAAAAGGTCCAAACGAGGTTTCAACGTTTTACATTTTCACCCAACAAAAGCCGAGTGACAAAATTCTCAAAAAGAATAATACAGAATATGCAATACGGGTAACGTACGTTTATTTATTCAAACAAATTGGGTGCGGTGTCGTTTGCCATGGACTCGACTCAAACGTCCACAAAACAAAGACTCGCAACAACATAAATACTTAAAGGAACACGAAGGCTGACCTGAGAAAACATGAATTACACTGAATATTGTCCGATTTTGTGGTTCTTCTCGACAAGCTTGGAACGAATAGATAGATATAGATAGATAGATACAAGATATCGCCATATCTCCTCAAACCGATACCTGGCTAAACAACAGCCTGCGGATCTGCAAAAACAAGAACGCTAAATCGTACCGGAAACTAAAACGCGCGAGATTTATTGATTCATTTTTTGGTTAATGTGAAAAGCGTGAAGCGGTTATTCACCGTCGGATGAGAAATTGATGCACATTAGGATGAGATGCACCGGACCAATTCTCTAATAAAACGCAGTTCATGGGAGGACATGAGATTAAAATTGATCAATGGTTCAGATCCACTTCTCACCGTTAACTCAGCTTCTCACACGATCCTACACCTATATGATAAGGGTGGGGTTCCCGTGAGAAGTGGGGTTATCGTGAGAAGTGGGGTTATCTCCAACCTTGGATGCAAGTTAGGATGAAATGCACCAAGATGCACCTAATCAATTCCCTATCACGCACAATTCAAAAACCCGGACTCCATTTGAGATAGTTTCGGTCAAAGCAATTATTATCCATGAATAATTTTCAGACATTTGAATGTTTTATTGAGAACTTCCAGATTTTTTTTTTGGTTGATTCAGGTATTTCTTATTGTATCCTAGAATTTGCTTTGGGAAACAGTCTCTCTGTCTCTTGAGACACAGGTAAGGTCTGTGTACAACCTACCCCGATCCAACCTTTCCGGAGGTGATACTGGGTTAGTTTGGTTTGGTTTTCTAAGAAATATGCTGAATGCAATCTGTATGTCTGTTCAGATGCATATATGCAATTTGTTATAACTTACATAGGCTTAAAAGTTATCACAAATATATATATATACACACACACACACACACACAGAGGAAGGATCATGCAAGAAGAAGTTAAACATTTTGCGAGAAGACGAGAAGCCCGTCATATATGATTACACTCCTTTAGGTGTGTTTAATCATATATGATTAAACGTCTGTGTTGTCAATGCAACATGTCTGTAATCATATACGATTAAGCTTGTGTATCATGTGTGTAATCATATATAATATTGAGACTTCTCGCATTCTCACAAAAGGTTTAGCTTATCGTTTGAATCTGCCCCTATATGTATATATTATATATATTAATGAACGCTAGCCATATACCCTGTATAAATTGGAACTAACTGCCTGGGAAATAAATTGTTTTAAGAAAGAAAAGAAAAGGCTGGGAAAGTAGACGTACCTCTGGAAGTTTCCCACGGAATATAACATCCAAACGAGCATCAAGCGTGTTTTCAAACACAATTTTACCATCCCGAGAAGCCAAAACTACACCTCCAGAGCTGAAAACCACAAAAGAGATTATAAGAGTGTTTGTCAGATCTCCAAGTTTCAAAAAGTTCACAGAAAGCTAACACGAATATTGATGAATGGGGACTATAAAATGGGGCAAAATGCAATGAAGATCGCCTTAGTTCTTATTTACTGTAACAATGAACTTTTACCCATTTTTGCCGGTACCCTACTGATTTTGTAACATTTAATAAAGTGGATGTCAAGTTTATCGTCCACTTTGCCACACCTTTCGTAAACGGATATCCACGTCATAAGATGTTACAACATCAGTGGGTTAGAGATAAAAATGGGTACAAAATAGGAAATTTTGGAACTTCATTACGTCGATTGGGAAAAAATATCTTTGTTACACAAACAGAAATTTTGCCAAACGTTGTTGCATTTTGCCGTATGAAACTGTCTGGATCGTTAATATATGCAAGGTTGGACTAGAACAGAAATGTACCAGGAAAGAGCATGAGGATCATCATGGGAAGGGGCGGATGGAAGGTGGATAGTGTCAACTATGATCTCAGGTTCATGAACTTTCGTTTTCTCTGCATATTCTGCCTTTGCCTCATGCAGAACGGATTCCACATGATGCTTGTCTTCTTTCCGGCAACGCAATAACACAGACGGTTCTTTCAGTCTGAGTAAACCCTGAAACACATAGTTTGTTGGCCAAAAAAATTCTACTGGTGAAAAAACTCTCCCACAAAAAAATTATGTCATAGATTAGTAAATATATGTCTTGGTTTTCAAGGATTAATTACTTAAAAATAATTGCATATGTTTTTGAAGCGGAAGACAATCAGGGGTTGTTTAATCTTTTTGGAGGCTCTATTGCACATGTACCAAAACTATAGATCGACTGGACAAGTAATATATAAGACAAAAAAGTTTATACAATATATTATATTAAAAGTCTTAACAAAAATGTCTTAAAATGACAAAGTAGCATAAATAGAATAACTCTTCGAAAGGCAGAATAGGGAAATCACCAAGTCAACTAAAAGAAAGCCCAAAACATAATAACTGGGCTAAAGATTAGAACATATATATAATTGTGTAAAAGCTAAAACATGTATATAGTTGGGGCCCAAAAATTTAGGGGGGCCTGTTCCATATCTCACATTGGAACATCCTCAGCACGGCCGAGGATTGCATTTCAGCAATCTCATTAATCATACAATAACATATTTGTAGCATAGCAAGGTTCAATAGGCTCTAGCATCCACTGGGAATCCTCTAGATGATCTTAAAAAAATTTAATTAGAAGATTCATACTGAAAGAGAGAGTTAAATGAAATTGGGAAAACATATATATATATAACACACACACACGACACGTGGCATCCATAGTTTTCCATCAGTTTCCTCAAGTGCATACCTTAGGCGATACGGTGCTATGCTATTATATGGTATTAAGAAATTTACATAATATGATTCATGTTTTATTAGTACCTGGACGATGAGAGATTTCAACAGTCCCTCGTAGTTATGATGGTGTTGAAACTTGTGATGGCTCACATTCAAAAGATCCTTTGATGCTGCCTCTCTCATAGCAGTAACCAAGTCATCCTGTGCTTGAAGAACCTTGATCCGAGAAGCATTGAGCTGCATGGAATATTCACTGCAACCAACATTGTAAAAAGTAATCAGATATATCATATAAACGTCACTACTTCCAGTGTCCATCGGTCAGATACAGCTCTATTTCCAACCTTTATGTAGGGCTTATATAAGTTCAACTTTTTGGTGGAACAAGTCATATAACATCAGAACATGATTACCTTTGAGCACAGTTTTGTTTGTATGTCAACAAACACATCCAAGTTCCTCATGTTCAGAACTTGAAAATATACATATAAGCAAATTCATGTTTGATAGCTTAATCACCTAGGGCCCGGATTTGCTATATATTTGGCAAAGTAGGTTTTTAAGCATATAATATTTATATATGACAAAGTCACGCACACTTCTTACATTTGGTGAGGTTTGAACCCTTGAGCTCCTAGGAGGTTGGATTCTACCAGTAACCCAGGTACCCCTTGGCCAATGACCCTTGGTAAAGTCTCATCAACTAATTAACCACTCTTCGGAAATAGTAGAGTTTAAAAAATTAAAGCCATGGTTGTAATCCAGATGTGGTAATATACCCCTCAACGTTCAAGCAAGATCTAATTGACATTGTCAAGCCTGTATTATCTAAGATAGCAATTTTCTTGCTACAATGTCTAAACTAGATTAGCTTCTAACAAATAAAAAAACATCAAAACCATCTAGCATCACCAATAAACAACACGACGGCCATCCTCAACCTATTAAACCAATTAAGAGTTGTCACAAATGAACAAGTGTATTATGTGCAAATCAAGTACATAGAAAAAATGAGTAAAGATCTTTGAAGAAGTTTACATTTTCTTTCGAACTTCAACTTGCTTCTGCTTGCGCTCATACTCCTGTCGGATCTTCTTTTTCTCTGCCTCCACTAATTGCAACTTCTCGATGTTAAATTCCTGAATATTTGATCAAATAAACAAATTAGTTTTGTATATTGACTCATGTACTTACTCCTCTGCATGTGCCTATGTAGTCCAAAGCATACAAGACAAAACTGACTGCAAAAACTGTCTTTCTTTGGTTTCAATTACATATTCCATTCCAACAAGAAACAGCCATAGCCCAAAAGAAACTGATAAGAAAATATGTACATGTAATGTATATCAGAAGAACAAAATGCTAACCCTACTTTCTTTAGCTACTAGTTACTAGTTAAATTGCATAAAATTGACTTTGCTCAGTTTGATTTGATGTAATTTACTATCATTTCAGAATTTAGATTGACACAAAAATCACCCAAAAAAAATTACAATCTGTAATCTGATCAAGTACTTAGCATACATAACTCAGTACACCAAATTTCTTGAACAACAAACTGGAATCGCATAGAATTAATTCATTTGATTGGCTACTGTCCCATTTTATCTACTAATTGCTACTTGTCACTTCTAATCCTACATAAATCAACCAAAAAAGGTTTATAACACTGTTAGCATAATAGCATGCATAGTTAACTAGCTAAGATTTTGTTAACTCCCAATTATATCAAAATTGAATTGATATGCTTTAGTTGATTTTACCAAATACTTGCAGCTTCTCAATGTTGAACCCTACAACAATCACCCAACAGGACCCCAAAAAAACCACTGTATCCTGATCACATGACTGACTGGTGTACAAGGCACACAACTTCCTAACCCTAATTTATTTCACCACAAATAAGATTGAAATTTAATTACATATAATTAACTTGATGTGATTTACTAACGGAAACATCTCCAATCTCCATGTTTAGTGGCTATAACAGGGGACCAAAAAATATATAATATATCTCTTAATAGCGTTAACAACTTCCAAAAAAAAAAACTAATCCTACTTTTTCTAATTAGACTAGAATTTGATGGCGTAAACAGCAAAATTAACTTGATTGAATCGATTTACCAACTCTCGATGCTAACTTCCTGCGATAATCAACCGAATAAACACGTCTACCTAATCTTACTCATTTGCACTATAAATCATGAAATCGAAAACTTATAGTTGCATAATCCAAACTTATATAGTCAAATCCACTTCGATTTACTATTTCAAACCATTACACATTAAATTCCTGCAACAATCAACAACAAATCCAATAAACCTAAAATCTCCTATCTCGATCACGATTCAACTTCACAAAGTCACTTAACCTTAGAAATCTACCAAAATCACAACAAAAAAACTAATCAAATTGACGAAAATTGACTTGATTTACCATTTGAAACCATTACACATTAAAATTCCTCACAAATCCGATAAACCTCCGATTTCGATCACGATTCAACTTCACAAAGTCACTTACCCATAGAAATCTACTAGAATCTACTAAAACCACAACAAAAACTAATCGAATCGACGAAAATTGACTTGATTTGATCGGAGACTTACTTCCTCGGCGGAAACGGAGATCTCGTTGGCCTTTTCATCCGCTTCTTGGCGGATGAATCTGACCATCTGCTGAATCTGCTTGGAAACATCGGTATCATTCATCGTTAGATCTGCGAAATCGGCGAAATCGGAGAGATTTTTCGTATGAGATTTTTCGGATGGCTATTGATGATGAGATTGGGGCAAATGGGGCAATGGCAGATCGAATGAGTGGTGGTGATCCGATTTCTTCATATAATTTTTTAAGTTTTAATCGTCACATGAAACATGTAACATTGTTCTTACTTTTTCACAACCGGCCCTTTGTTTATATCAAAATTACAAAAACAGTCCTGACTTTTCCTTTGGGTAAGCGTTTACCGGTAAAAATGAACACTATCATCTACCATGTAACAACGATATTTTAGTCTCACGAAACGGTATCGTATGCAACAATTTACCCGATGAGCGCTTACCTGGTAAGATTCGCCAATCTCACTTACCGGGTAAGAACTCTCGATTCGTGTCATCACTCTTACAGGATAAGATTCTAGTTCTTGTCCCGTAAGGTAAATTCACCTTGGAGTCACTTACTGGGTAAGCATTAAGTAAATGGTCCCTAAACGAAACGAAAATGATAAAGTGACCGTGAATTTAAACGGAATATATTTACGTACGAAAGCTATCAATCCGGATACCAGTTATTGTTCGGTGTAGTTATGAAGTTGGCCAATAGAAATCAAATGCATTCACCCAATCACTTGATTTGTTTTTGTCTTTTATCAAAGGGTTTTTTCACGGATCAAAAGATAATCTGATAATCCATTGATTTTTTTTCCATATTTCAAAGCACGGTTAACCGATATGTTTTTTTTTGGAAGGTTCACATGGGCTTTGCCCAGACTACATCCTTGGCAAATTTTACCGAGAGCTAAGCATGCTCCCCTGGAATTAATACTCAGTGGCCACCAATTGCACACGCCCGACCTCAAACCCGGGTGGGAGCTACCACCCTTTAGGATTAGCTAGTCGATTACGTCAAGCTGGGGGTAGTTTTTGCATTTTTATTTCTTCTACAGTACCTCAACATGATATGGGCGTGAAAGGGGTTCAAGAATAAAATTTTCATTTTATAAGGGGCTAAAATCGCTTATTTTGGCCCCTTTTGGACCTATATTGTAGAGAGGTTCTCGAAAGACATTGAAAGATATCCATCTATTGGATATGATGTTTGTGATTTTCACACGTTTTTTTTTTAATTTAACTTGTTTAATCTCACAAATATTTTGAGCAATCTACAGGTTATGCAAAACATCTGCTTCACATAAATCAGACAAACATTGTTCCTTCCGAGAAAAATGGGACAACTCATGGTTTCGATAATGCTCCCCTTGGGTTTGGACTTGGGTTTTCCCGTAAGCACACTAGAATGTCAAATAGTTTTTCCTTCCGATTATAGTTTTTTTATGCAACGTGTATTATCTTTTAGACACACAACATGCACAAGGGTACATATGGACCATGTATTGTTATAAAGATTCATCAGCTTATAAAAAACAAAGGAAAAAATCCATCGGTTATGAAGAATTTGTATTGGGAATATAAATATTTTAGCATTCAATCGACATCAGATGATAAGACATTCTTCAAAAATATATCGGAAGTTGGTAATTGAGATGTTACATTGAGTAATATGGAACTCGTCAATGTTTCTAACACTTGTGTAATTTTGGGTTTCATATACGTTGGTTATGCTAGTTTTTTAGTGTAAGCGTAATTTTCGACTCACATAATAAGGGTAAAAAGAAATAGTGTAACAATGCGACAATGGATAATTATTGGAATAAAATAAAATTCGAAATGTTGGTGTGACGCAATGAACAAGAGGGTGCTTTGGCCCTTTATATGTATATGGTGTGACACGTGTCAAAAATAGACGGGTTTGATGGTTTGGATCAAATATAAAACATATGAATTTTATTCTTTAGCATGAGTCGAAATGGGGTAGATGTAGGGTCTTGTTGACCCATCAATAAATTTGTCTACTTTTTAGTTTTGTCAATAATTGGATGATAAATATGATATTTTCTTACATAAATGAGAATTTTAAGCTAGTGTAAGCAATTGATTATATTTTTGAGGGACTTCCGATGATTTTGACTTGCAACTGTGCAAGAACATCGTTGACAATTTTCCCATTCTTTCTTTACAATGGAAGGACAAATTAAAATATATTTAAAAAAATTACATTCAACTTCAATGTTTTTTATTCCAATAATAGATTATAATGCTATTTATATTATTATGTTATTTAGTACGTTTAATATCTTAACAAACCTTCAAACATCCAACTAACTTTCAAACAACCTTTAAAACAATCTAACTAACTTTTAAATGAGCTTTATATATAACGTTTTATGGACGGTAGTCTCGGTTTTTGTATATCTCATCCATAAAGAAATTCTGATATTCTCTCTACAAACACAAAGCATAAGGAGTTATTGAGTGAACTTCATTAACCGTTACAAATATGATAATTGATTAAAGGCTATTTAGTTGGTTTTTCAATAAGTCATATATGGATAAAGTTCTATCTATAGATTAATACATATGTATAGATGTATAGAGTTAAGAGTGAGAGGATTTTTGTATGACGAACTTTTCATAAATGGAAAGAGACGGGTATTAGGCGGGTAATGCATCCCTAACCCTGACCTCAGCCCCGTTTATTCCCCCTGTTCCTATTCCTAGTGCAGCCCCAACTGGTTCAGGAAATTCATTAGGCACCTGTTAAGTATAAAATCATTAAAAATGATGACTTTAGAATAAAAGTTAAAATGTATTGTGACTAAATCAATTATCAATGTACATATATAGAGTGTAACACTTGGATTTAGAGTAAATATAATTTCAAGCCTGTAAAAAATTCAATCTCCCTAGAGAAATACAAGAATTTGATATTTTGGATTTAAATTCTAGATTTTATAGTCCCCTTGAATAGAGATTTCAAGAAGGCATCCAATGGTTATTACCAAAGCAAAATAACATCTAAGACGAACAATTTATGCCAAAACAATGATCGGGGCAACTTTCTTGCTAGTTTGGGAATTTGGGAGAGTTTCACGCTGGTTGAATTAACGTGAAACTAGCGGTAGCCGTCGAAAGTCGCAACTACACATATACGTGATATTTTTGGGTTTTCTTAGTCTCTTCATATCTTTTTCATATCTAATACGATTAGAACAATTATTTTGCTTTGTTCTCGATTTTGACAACTTATCAACAGTAGATCAAGGACTTGAAGTCTATTGGAGGATTCAAAACTATTTTGTATTGGTAAGCTCCCCAACTTTCTCATTTTTTTAAGTTAGGATTTTTGTTCATCTCCACCCATTTTTTTTATTTGTCTTAAGTTTTAGATTCTTTGTTATGGAAAACATATTTTTGGAAGATTTGGAGTTTGAATTTGGAAGATCTTCTTGTAGATTTCAAGTTTTTCCAAAGGAAAGACAATACTTGGGAAAAACATAACTTTAGCCTAGATATAACAAGGTGAGTTAAGTTGTTTTGTGAAAACTATATACATGCGAAAAATGTCCATTTTGAAGTATTGTTCAAGATATTCAACAAAATAAACTAAAAATAAAAAATGGAGAGTATGATAGAAAGATGAAAATACCCTTAGGTTAATGGAGATTTCTAACTGTCGTTAGTGTGAGAGACCAAATTGGTAAAAGCACTACATACATAAAGGGTTCTTTTGTAATAAATGAAG
This sequence comes from Carthamus tinctorius, assembly GCA_001633085.1. Lineage (NCBI taxonomy): Eukaryota > Viridiplantae > Streptophyta > Magnoliopsida > Asterales > Asteraceae > Carthamus > Carthamus tinctorius. Next base: position 15,182 of record LUCG01306834.1, read on the forward strand.
ATAAAAAATCAAATCCGTAATTTTTACCATACTTTAAAAACCAAATTTGTTGTTTAAAATTAATATGTAATATGAATATATAATAATAAGTAAACTATTAATATGGTTTGGGAAGAAACTTGGCTTCTTTTTTTTTCTTCGTAAAGCTCACACTAAGAAGCTTACTAAAGAAGTCACTAACCGAATAAGTTATAAGTTTTATTAAAGCATCTCTAAATAGCTTATCCAAAATGGAGAAAATAAAGAATATAAAAAAGTTAAGCTAATATTTTACTCCAACGACTTCTCCAAAACCATTTCCAAAGTGAAGAAAATAGAAGAAATAACGTTTTTTCTCTAAGACTATCTGCATCAATGAAATGTCAACTCATATTCTTGAGAGTCCCAAACAGTGAGTAATAAAACAACGAACACAATCAAACACGGATGAAAGCATCAAAGTAGTCGGATGATTGATTGAATGATCAAAGTGTATACTAGGGGTGAGCATTGCGCAAGAGCCGACCTAAACCCGGTTTGAAACCAGAATTGGAAATGGCCGATTTTTAGAACGAGAACCGGACCGTATAGGTAATATCAGTGCCGGTGCCGGTTCTGATCCCGGTTTTCGGATAAAAAACCCGACTGGAACCGTGTAAACAAATTTTATAGTGTGATATTTCATGATAGGTCACCACCACCAACCACACCAGCACCGTCACCAGCCA
>LUCG01306847.1:0-12116 GCA_001633085.1 Carthamus tinctorius
TCAATACACTTTTTATTAAATAGAAATGGCTATCGCGCGCAACGCGCGGTTAATACACTAGTTTAATATAAGTACAAAAGTAGGTTTATCCGTTGGATATGATTAAATTAAAGTCGAAAAATAAATTATAACGACACAAAAATCATTTTGACATAACTTTATTTGGAACCAATTCGATTTCATATCAAACCATAAACTGAATATAAAAAAATAAACCTAGAAGGTTCGCAAAAAGAAATCAATTCGGGTTTGTTTTTGGCATACTTTAGATGTTTTCAGATCGAAGAAAGATACAGATTCAATAATTGGAATCCGTAAACGTTATTTATTAGCAGCATGAAAACCAACAGGGATACATACATAAGTAGATGAACTAGTCCTGATAAAGTTTAACCCGATATGTTTTAAAACGTTTATTCGATAAATTAGGTTGAAATGACGATTATACCCCTATCGATAGGTTGGTGGTGGGATGGCTTTGATTTTTGGTTTTTGAAAGTGTCACGTGAGATGGGCTTGACTAAAACGATGTCATATTCTCAAGGTACAAAAATGGAGTTGTATTCCACCATCCAAAGTGATTGGAATTTCTTTGTAGGTCCCTTATTTATTTATTTTTAATTCATTAGAATTTTGTGTTTAATTAGGCCGACATGTTAGTTCCCTTCTTTATTTCAATGATTTCTCATAATTTTTTTTTTTAAATTTGAATCATAGAGGCAGGTTTACGTGAGACTAAACTGTTTCTATAAGACCGGTGAGATCAACATTTTTTGCATGAAATTTCACAGCAAAACACTGTGAAGGTAAAAAGAAGTTCGAACTAGTAAAAACACAATAAATGTTATGTTCACGGTGTTTCTTGATGTGAAGGTTAGATTTTTTTTCAACCTTCACATCATTTTCGCTGTGAAGGTTCGAATTTACCTTCACATCATTTTCGTTGTGGAAGTTCGAATTTACTTTCACAACATTTTCGCTGTAAATGTTTCGTTTTTTTATCTTGTTTTGGATTTTGTTTACCTAGATAGTGTTTTTTAGTATGAATGTTCGTTATTTATTTACTTTCACAGTGTTTTATTATGAAGTTTCATGTGTAAAGTTTTGGTCTCGCACGATCTTACGGAAACAATTTGGTCTTACGTGAACATAAGTCTATTTTAATAATTTCAAGATATTGATGTCACTAATTGGGTTTCACAGAATTTTAAGTTTTATTTTAGTAAGAAATATTTTTAAGCACCTAATTTTCGTTTAACCACAATTCAAATAGAAAGTTATATTTTTTAATGAATATTATGGAAGATAGTATTTATGTAGTTGACAAGTTTGGAACTTTTAATTATTTACTTCAAAAGAGTCAAAGTGGTACACTTTTTGTATTATGTCTTGTTTGCCCCCAAAAAATATAACATTTTTAAAAATTTGTGTTTTTGTTTAAAAAAAATACCATGTTTTCATAACATCCAATTTTAAGAAGATTAATTTCAATGCTTTTATAGTTTTATACTCTTGTTGGATTATGATAGGTGCATCAATCTTCAACACATTTGAGAAGAGATTGTATAAAGAATAAATCAGCCGTTACATGTTGAAAACTTCAACAGAATTATTATAAATTATATCGATACCATGTAAATTGAACAGAAAAAAGAAAAGAAGAACATAGATGCAATAATAATAAATCAAAGATAAATACTTTTACATAGTCGGTGTGTGTCAGTATACACATTACACTTGCAGTTCCTAAGCATATTCTCCTAGATCCATCGGAAACTGATCAGGGGACATCATCAGCTCCTTCACCCCTATCGAAGCACCTCAAGCAGTCTACCGACAACTGGCTGGTTTGAAAGTTGGAACTGGGACTTGTACAAAGTGTATACAACAAAGACCACGAACTTCAAATGTGCACCGATTTACTACTCCCATCTATAGACGATGAACTTCCAAGAAGCACCAATTAACGAATTTGATGACCCTTATCCACAAAAAAAAAACACCTTTACACTTGCAGTTCCTAAGCATATTCTCCTAGATCCATCGAAAACTGACCAGGAACTTCACCGTCGCCTTCACCTTTATTGTAGCACCTAAAGCAGTCTACCGACAACTTACAGGTTTTAAAGTGGGACCTGTACAAAGTTTATACAACAAAGATCATGGACTTCAGGTATGAACCGATTAAACGACGAAATTATCAACCCGAATCTGATGGATGAACCTATCAACACCAAAAAAAAACATTGTTAAGTATTGGTGAAAGCCCAAAATGGTTAAGAGGCCCATGGATATTGAGCCCAAGCCCATTGAAAAAAGAAGTAGATTAATGAAAAAAAAGTGCTCTCGTTGAGAGTCGAACTCAAGACCTCCCGCTTACTAAACGGGTGCTCTAACCAACNTTGGTTGTAAAACTGAATAAATTAATTAATCTTTTATTCAGTGCAAAATTTATAATAGAACTTGTGAAATATGATGCTAAAAATTGTTATTAATTAAATTCAATTAACCTAAAGTCTACCATTGATGAAATTTTCCAAAGAAGACTTTTGTAATGAAATATTATAGTAACACTAGAATATCATAAAACAAATTTGACAAAAAAATGTTTCTGGTCAACTTAATTTAAATTTTGAATATACTTTGTATTATTATTTATTAACGCATGAAAAATATGATGGTTTATATATGATTTTCAAAAGGCAATGAAAGCGAGATGGTAAATGAAGAATTAAGGTAATCCCCACCTCAGCAGGTATAAGAAAGAGAAGCGAAGGTCTCTTACATAAAAAGGGGAGAAGACTTCGAATAACGTATTTGTTTGAAAAATAGCAACCATCACTGCACTTTGTAAGAGGGTTTGTCTTAGATGAATAAATGAGATAGACGGTTCACGAGTTACTTAAGATCTTGTTCACGAGTTACTTAACATCGATTTGATCAACACTCGACTTGGCCTTGGGCTCGACTTGACATACTAACAAATCGAGTGAGTTGAGTTTGCATTTAGACTACCTGTGACTTTTCTTGTTAAATCTAAGCTTGAGAAATGACTCGAGTTCTAACTCAAAGTATCCACTATAACCAGCACCATAAAACCCGATTGGTTTTTTCTTGTCAAATATTTATATTGCTTTATAATAAGATAAGATAAATAATGATAATTGATCTTTTACAAGTTTTTAAAATTCATTAGCCCTAGCAAGATTCAATTATTTGGTTATTAGTCAAATTTGAAAAACATAGAATATTTTCGGTGTCAAACACCTAAAAGAATTAGAATATTCTAAAAACTCAAAACACTATTATCGAATATAATAAATACCCAATATATCATACACAAAAGTTATTTACACCATCATCATTTATCACAAAAGCATTTTTTTAAAGAAAAAAAACTTTTATGTAAGGTTTTCTATACCATTTTGTTATTAATTGCAAAAAATGATATAAAATAAAGTTATAAACCAAAATCCCTTCCAAGATTTGAAAAATAATGCATAAAAAAGGAAGCAACCATAACCAAGAAACATTGTAATTGATATTTCATACACTTTTATCATCATCCTACAAAAACATTCAACAACACCAAGCTTCAAGAGAGCAATTTACAAGTTTTACTGCACAAAGTACAAGTAACTACAACACCATCTGCTCTCAAAAAACCAACAACATCTATATGATATTTTCATTATATCATATTCATCATCCAAAAATATGGACTCTACTACCCTTTGTCTTAATTTGTTTTAGAAAAAAACTAAAAGAAAGTCTTAGAGCTTTTTTTTACCTGCCTCTATTTGTTTTTAACACCTAGTTTACGAGCGTTTTACTCGTACATTTGTCACCACAACATAGGACGGTTTCTGAAGAAGGCGAAATCGGGGTGGTACACGCCCAACCTCCGAAGCCAATTGTCGGTCGAGTGCATCAGAGAGTTCACCTTTTCGATACCATGAACCACGTCTCGACTCCAATCGGAACACTTGAACTTGTAAACCGCCATTCCGAAGAGCGGCAACGCCAGACGGCAATCCATCCCACCATCACGAACCTCCCTTATCATCGACCCACCGAAACTCGAACTTTCTCCATCCGTACCTGGATCAACATCAATTCACATAATTAGCCCAAAGATATTGGATCAGGTCCAAAGGAAACATTAAACAAAAAAAAAACTGCGGAATAAGTTGATAACCACATATGCATGGAAATATGGAATTCACATGTGCATACAAGTAATTTATCCAATATGCACATGTGCGTAGAAACTAGGAAACATCTTCAATTACTTGTATGCACATGTGCAAACCATACAAATGAATGGTTATTAAGATGTTCCTCAGTTTCTCATTTTTTGGGTAGTTTATTTTTGCAAACCACTCTTAGAATACAAACCGTGCAAACAGTCGACTTTATTGGTTAAATTAATGAATTTTTCCATAAAATTGTTTAATTTGATGAAATTGTTTCATATATTTTTGTTCTTTTGTTGTAAAAATGAAAATGTTTCATTAAAATAGAAAAAATACATGAAACAATTTCATCAGAATGAAAAAATACATAAAAGAATTTCGTTTTGATGTAAAAAAACCCCAAAATATGAAACAATTTCATCAAGTAGAATTTATATAATATAATTTCATCATACTAAACAATTTCATGAACCAATTTAATTAACTTTAACCAATGAGACCGACTATTTGTACGGTTTGTATTCTAAGAGTGGTTTCATAACTATAGAATGATAGAAATATACCTCGTAAAGGAGTTGACAGAGAATGGAAGGTCAAGAAACAGCTATCGACGTTCTGAAGAGACGGACCAACCGGTATTCGATAAATCGGATACCTACACAACGACGTTGAACTCAGATCAACCGAAAAAAACGCATAAACAAACAAACTACTGGGAGAAAAACTGATATTACCAAGCTACAGAAAACCAACTCGATTGAGTCAAATCACAGCTCCGGTAAGTTCTCAGCGCCGGAAACTTAGCCGCAAGTTCCAATACCTGCAACGATCAATCCACTTTAGATAATCTAAATCTTTATAGGATATACAAAAAGTTGCACGCTTTATTGACTTACCTGATCAGCCAAAGGAGCACGCTGAAACGGCAAGTCCTGCTCAAAGAACTCGTAAACCAGAATCCCTTTAGGGTTTCCGATGTCGCCCTCATTGAGCATGAACTTGCTGAAGCTTTGAGCGATAGAATCAACGGTGTTTTCGGCCTCAAGTCCGACTGCTCCAGCTTCGTAGCTCCCGTCACTGCTGTTAGCCCGGGATGAGTCGGAATCACTACCGTCACCAGCCCTCCTGTTGGAAGTGGGTTAAAGTGAAACACGTAAGGTAATTTTCTTGGTTCAAAGAGTAAAAGGGTAATTTTGATATCATACCTTCCGGTAATCACAGGTGCCAATGGGTCTACATACAGTTGAATTGCAGATAAAAACGGAGCATAGTATTGCACAACGTAATCGCTTTCATTCAATATAAGCGGAACTCCGGCTCCATATGCACTCCATTCCCGAAAGGATTCCCAAAGATCACCGAGCACAAAGTATGGTTGATCACGTTCGTGATCCTTCCAACCCTTCGTGCTACTCTACACGTTACAAAAAACCCACAAATAAAAACGATCATTTAAGACGTTCAACGATAAAACGAACACCAAAGACTCCATAAAAGAAAATTGAAGTTAACAAATTCAAGATTCACATTTGGAAGATTGAACTTATATAGAACATTCATCGATCTTTTCTTTACCATAAGTCGTCATTTGATGTCGCAAATACACGATCTTTTGTATGATTCGCACCGAGAAACTAAACGGATCGATACGGGTTTTCTTGAATCAAGAAACTTAAAGATTTGATAGAACAGTTGGCCAAATTCAATAGCTTTATAACACATATCAACAAGTTATGTGAATCCCACATTTTTAATTTAAAAAAAAAAAACAAAAGGATAATAATAATTATAAAAAAAAACTCTTGCTTGCATATAATTATCTAATCTTTATATTTTCAAATTACAAAAGGGAGATACAGCTACTAGAATTTGGCAACAAATATGTATTTTTTTTTAAATATTAATCCACATTAATACTCATTAATCAAACTTCAATCAAGGCTAAAACTGTAAAACACACATCATTAACAGATACATTAGTAAACAATGATTGAGAATTAAACAAAATTTCATTATTATTCTTTAACCTAATCAAAGACAATTACAAAACAAGTTAGAGATTCACCAGTTTCAACCAGCAGACATACATTCATCAATGAATAACAATAAATTAATTCCACATTTTGCCAATTATCCAAATTCAACATCAAGAAATAAATAAACCAACCAAATGATGGATTCAAATAGGTTTAAACCATGATTTCGAATTAAAATCGACAATTAATTCTCTAATTACCCAAATTCCGCATTTTGTCAATTACACAAATTCACCAAAATCCTTCCGATTTAACCAACAATAATTTGGGGGTTTTGATTCAAACTGGCTTAATTACCTTAGGGAAATGCTGAGCAGTAACAATCGGAATAGTGTGCTTGATGAATCGATCCAGATTAGTCACCACCGCATTACGCCTACTGTTATCATTCACAAACGACTCCGATTGATCCAGTTTCTCTACCGTTTGCTGGTAGGGTTTCACCTGCTTCTGAAGCTGATTAAGCTCCGGCGGCTGATTGTACCTTCTCATCGCCGGTGGACTGTACAACCTGGTCTCACGGCCACGTCTCCGACCGGAATTCGACATATTTTCAAACCAAAAACAGAAAATTACAGAACGAAATTGAGGAATTTCAATCGATGATCACCAGAATTGAGACGGAATACACATAGATTGTTTGGATATCAAATGATCATAAGCATGTTTATTGTGTAAAATTGATGGTAGATGGTTGCGATTGAAGTTCTTACGAGAAGCTTTTTTAGGGTTTTGAAGAATGAAATCGGAAAACGAGAGAGAATTGGGTGTCTCTGTTAAGGCGTTACTTTGGTTTGAAAAATGGGAGAATGGAAGGGGAATAAACCGACTGGAAGTGAGGATGTATCCCTGTTACCATGTGCTAGATTACAGTGGATTATTTATGATTGTTTCACCTACCAAATCTAGTTTCTACATAAATAAAAAAGTACCAATTTAGCCTCTTAACTATTTGTCTATATGCATGTTTAGTCCATTAAAGAGTTTCAGTTAGACTTCTTCTTCCAGAACGACCCGTTTTATATCGTTTTGGTCCATATGCCAACCGCATCGATGGATTTTCGTTAAAGATCGTCATATGCACGACACAAGAGTATCGTTTAAGGGTATATATAGGGGTCGTATCTAATAAAAATAAGATGATTCTTACAAACCATGGGGACCAATCTACACCATCCATTTTTCCAATCTACAGCCATGATTAAAGGAGCGGTTAATTAAGCATCCAGGATGTAACCGCTTCGTAACCGCTCCTTTAATCATGGCCGTAGATTGAAAAAATTGATGGTTTAGATTTGGTTTCCATAGTTTGTAAGAAATGATTGGTTTGCACTTGATACTTTCTCTATGAGTCAATTTCATCTTTTTATACCAACAAATAAAAAGTAATTTTCTTTTTTCTTTCCTTTTTGACTATGAATCAACGTTGGATGGGACGTACCTTGTACTTGTTTTGTTCTTTCGTTTTATTATTTTATGTATTGGCACATACGATTGTCGTCTAGAGAAGTTGCAAGCATGTCCATTCAAATAGGGACGTTAGATATGTTTTGACGTCAGAAAATCCCGTGAAAATCGCGAAACTATGTTAGGAAACTTGCGAGATAATGAGTGCATGACTCTGTGACGACATGTTCATCTGAATGCTATGACGAAGGTATAATTGGCTTTTCCATATTACATTTGACAATAACAATGATGGTCTCTTTGGCTTTGTCGCTAACCCTAGATTGAGATTTATGTTTCCTAATCAGTGTGTTTCAGTTCCATCATTTGTAATCTAAAAATAAAAGGCAGATACTTTTTTATACTAGAAATCAACATTGAATCGGACGTAACTTGTACTTATTTTTTTTCTGCTTTTATAATCAATATATTGTACATCCAATTATTGTTAAGAGGAGTGGCAATGCATATCCATTCAAATAGGGACGCTAGATATGCTTTGTCATTAGAAAACCTCATGAAAATCGCAAAAACCGAATTAGACGGCTTGCGAGATAACAAGTGGATGACTGTATGATGACATGTCATCTTAAAGCTATGACGAAAGTATAATGATAGTAGTTTGAGTTTGTCATGATTTGACGGTAATGACGATGATTCGTTTTGTAACTAACCTAGATTGAGATTTATGTTCCCTAATCAATGTCTTTCAGTTCCATCATTTGAAACCCTAATTAGATATCTATTGGAAAATAAGTGATCAACGTATTAGGTTTTTTTTTATATATATGAAAGATGTGATGTTTAATTCATGTTTCGAAATATAGCAATCAATCCAAGATAAAATAAGTTTCCTACTTTATAAACTTTGTTTCATTAAACCCCTCTCAATAGAAAACCTAGCAACCGTCAAATTCAACAATTACATGTCTTTTAGGTCAATATCCACATGGGTGTCGTTGATATCGAGTAAATTTAAATCTTGATGAGCGTCATCCTCCATGATTAATATGTGCGTGGAGGTGGAGGTGTTGTTGCCATTGATACTTGTAGTCATGTAGTTTTCTTTTCCCAAAAAACAACTTAACAAACCAACGTAAAACTTGGGGTAGGTATGCACATTATTGTGAAAATACAATATAAAATAGTATAGACGTTGCATATTAAAGATTTGGTGACGTACACCAAAGTTAGAAAACCGTTGGCTAGGATGGCTTTGATTTATAGAAAAATTAGATGTGAAAAAAGTTGAAAATGAAGCAAGTAAAAAGACAAAAATGCCCTAGAAATACCCCATATTGATGCATAGAAGTCGTAATTTAACGAAAATCCATTAGCATTAGGGACTAAAATGAGAAAAAATTAACTTTTTTGATAAAATTACAAAAAGACGTTATTAAGAAACTCAACTTGCAAAAAGGTAGATAATCAATGGATCAAATATGCAACTGTAAATCCATGTAATACGATAAGAGACCACACGAATAAAAAAATTTATAGCATAGTAATTATATTTTGTTAAAGGCATAATATTTCATTTAAATTTAATATTTTAATGAAATAGATATAAAAATGTAATATGATATAATATATATTGTATTTAACTCATATTAATTCATTTCCAACAAACTTATTTATAATTTTTTAATGCTAAAAGAAAAGTCAAATTTTAAAAATGGAAATTATATAAAGTTTTTACTTTTGAATATCAAAATACTTTTATAAGGCATCCAATGATACACTATAATTTTACATTGGGCGTTACCTTATTTTAGCTAAATAAATAAAATGAAATGAAATTTTTCTTCAAAAAAAAAAATAAAATAAAATGAAATTTATTTGATGCCTCCAAAGCAAGGTTTTAAATGGTGAATGACTTGCGTGATCAAGCATTAAGCCTTAGAAACCACAATCAAACATATAAAATTTAAATTCAATATTATCAATTGATCAAAAAAACCGAAAAAGTTCTTCGATAATGGGTTTTCCAACACATAACATTAAGGCTCATTTTGAAGGTTTTAATTAAATGATTATAATGATATAATTTGATAAAAAAACATATTTTTAATATATTTTGGTTAATATAGGATTATTCATGTTAATATGATAAAAATGTAAAGTTAAAAAAGAAAAAGATAAGAAGTAAATTAAATAACTAATTATAAGTTAATAAAAGTATAGTATAATTTAAATATAAGAATAATTTTATTTTTAATTATCATGTTGAACATGAGAGTTGTTGAAACTTTAAAGTTATATATGATGTAATATATACCTCTTAAAAATTCAAAATAACCATAACTAGATTTTTTTTGAATGAGTATAAATAAATAATTGCGTAAAATAGATTTGTTTTTCAATGTTTTTTATTTTAGAAGATTTGTTGAAGCTTGAACAAACTTGACCTCAAAAATTTGTTGTAAAGATGTTATTCATTTATTACCGGTCGACGTTTTAACGGGTAAGCCATAGGTAAATAACATTTTTCGTCATCTATTATTAATTACTAGAATATAGACATGTGATCGTATAAGAAGTTGAGTTTAACATAAGAGGTTTGAGAAGTGGATTTGGAGCGTTGATCGCTTTAGAAAAGAATTGATCTGGTGCATCTCATCTTGACGTATACATTCTAATGTACATCCACTTTTCAATTTTCATTTAACGGATGCTAACCACTTTTCACATTTCTCATGTTAACCTCAACTTCTCACTGGAACTCAACCTCTAACGGTGAGAATTGATTATTCACCGTTAGAGGAAAAGTGAATACACATTAGGATAAGATACATCAAGATAAGATGCATTGAATCATTTCCCTTCTAAAGTGCAATTCATGGGAGTACATGAGATTAAAAATGATCAATGGTTCAGATTTACTTCTCACATTTCTCACTGTTAACTAAACTTATCATACGATTCTACGCCTATAAACAATTATATAAAGCTAAATATTTATTTCTATCTCTATGATGCATGTTGTTAGTCTTTAAAATATTAATTATCGTTCCATATTTAATTACTAAGAAAATAATATTTGTGATCTTTTTTAGACCAGGGATTGGGGATGTGAAAATGTACTTGAGCGGGATTTTTTTTCCAGGCCTTTTTAGGCTTTTGATAAAATAAGAAACTCGCTAATAGTCTAGGACCGTGCTTTTTTGGGTCGAGCTCGGGTTTTTTTGTGTGCAACTCTAGTTTAAAATGTATGTGGTGAATTACATTTGGATCAACATTCGTCACTTTAAACTTAAACGGTGAAAAATAAGTTCTAGTAATTGTTCAAATTACAATATTGTTATCAATATAAATATATTTCTTACAGAAAAGTACATATATAATGTACAATTGGATATATTTCCCACTTTATTTTTGCTAAACAAGAACATGAAACACCATTGGCTTTGTATCAGTCAATAAGCATGAGGATTAGCAATGATATAATCATATAACCCTTGATCCCCTTTAAAGTTTTCTTTAACCTTTCTTTTGCTCTATGAGCTATACACAATAGTTTGCTTGTGTAGCTAATGTTGTAGTTGTGACCCTTAACAACATCAATCTTTGACTTTTCAGTCATGAACGGTATGGCTGTATCATCCCCACATCACATAATTTGTATTTAAAGATATGATGCTCTAAGAAAATTGGATCTTTTTATAAAGATACTAGTTGAATATACTAATATCTAGAGCGTTACTTCAAATATTAAAAAGATCATATATAGAAATCCGATAAAGATCTTCTAACCATCACCAAGAGTAAAGCTCTTGATGGTTCCAATGCCTCCATCACCTTCAATAGTTACTAGGGCCTTGAATGTTTCAGGATCTACTTTCATGCAACGTTGTCAAAATCACCGTAGGTCTTAAAAAGTTTGGACGATGAAATAGAAGATGGAATTTCATATTCAAAAATAACAACTGCCATTATTTGTGAGGTATGCTGTCTATATACTGAATTTTATTTCACTAAAATATAGTATCTATAGGGTGAATATTTGAAATGGATAAATGTTTGTGTATTATTGTATGTATCAGTGGATAGTATCCATGACTACCCGGGTACAAAACCCCACTGCAGCAAATGGCGTTACCCAAGTTTCGGGCCAGTTTGAAACCGACACGAATTAGTCGGGTGCTAGAATGGATCCCAGGTATCGCAGGAACGTGTGTGAGAGTTTATATGCCGTTAAAAAAAATATATAGTGATACATAACAAAAATATAGAACAAATTGTTAGTAATCAAAAGAATTAGTGATAATAACTTGGTTTAAAATGCCTACAAGATCTTTACAAGTGAATTTAACCAACAATCATATGAATTCAAAAAAGTATTTCATTTTTTTCAGTGGTTGAATTTACTACCTTTATTGTAATGACCAGAATTTCAAAGCTTAACTTACTTCAAAGAAAACAGAGTAAAGCGAAAACA
>LUCG01306848.1:0-10251 GCA_001633085.1 Carthamus tinctorius
TAGCGAATCGCGTTCCCGACCCTCGTTCCCGTACCGAAGCGTTCCGCGAACTATGTGACTATGTATGTTCGACCATAACCTACGATGCATCCAACCTATTTGGGGAGTAGACGTGCCAACACTCGCTAAGTATTTGTTAGTTATCTATTTATTTTTGCTTTGTGCATATTACTATAGAGTATGTATTTATACTAGCTAGAATTATACATCAAAGTCATTAGCTTGATGGAGATAATGGATGCGTACATCATGCAAAGATTTAAATTATATATGAAGGCATGAGAAGATTAAGGTACATTAATTATTTTAAAGTTAAAGTCTATGTAAAGATTTGTTACTTAAGCTTTACATGTTTGTAAAATCTCCTTTGTCAACTTAATAATTAAGTTCTGTGATCCTGTGAGTAGTTTGCAGCTTAATCCAAGATTTTGCATTTCTTAAAGGCCAATTCTATTCATACCTCCTCCTATATAATTAGTGTTATGTGAGTGGTGAGGGGGTGCCTGATACAATGAAAACCTGATTAAAACATAAATCTTACTTAGTACTCTGCTTAAAAAGATTATCTTATATATATGTTCACCTTATCTTCCTAAGAGAAAATGCATGCAATTAAAGGAAGACATAAAAGCTTGGAGAAAATATTCTATAAAACAAAAACAGTCACATTAACAAAATTGTATATAAAACGCATCCTATACATACACATGTATGGTACATGCACACATCCAAGTTAGTTTTACTTGCATCGAAGTATTTATACATGCATACACAGTCTAGAGATGGGCATTGGGCCTGGTTAAGAACCGTGACCGGCTGAACCGAGTCCGACCGGGGACCGGTTATGACCGGCCCGGTGAAGTACCGGTTAAGGGACCACGGTTAAGGCCTGGCTATAACCGATATCGGTTACACCTTGGGCCTGGTCTGGGAAGTTAGGGCACAACAAAGAAGCAAAAGTTAGAGCATAATTTTGCCTGCAGATGGTTTTACTTTCTATTTGATGCTAGAGCATATCTTGATCTTAAAATATGAAATAGTAATAGAGCAAATGAACCAAAATGTTCGTATCCAATTCCATAGAGATGCATAACTTTACATTAAACTCAAATATAGAAATCGGAAACCCTAACACATATCTAGAAATAGAGAAATGGAATACGAGCACATTATGTACGCACGAGATGAAATCTCCAAGCACATCATATGAATGTATTATCACTTTAGAGTTAGGTTCCACTCAGAAGTTGAGGTTAACGTGACAAGTGATTATCAACCGTTGGATGCACATTAGGATGAGATGCACCAAGATGCATCGAATCAATTCCCTTCTAAAGCATAATTCATGGGAAGTCATGCGAATAAAATAGATGAAGGGTTCAAATCCACTCCTCACTGTTAAATCAACTCCTTACACGGTCCTTCGCCTATCATTTTAATGGACGCAACGATGAAACCTAACATCTTATTATTGACGACTATTGAATCACAAGGGTTAGGTTCCGGTGAGAAGTGGAGTTATCGTAAGAACGGTAAGAAGGGATCTCCACCTCTGAATGCACGTTAGGATGAGATACACCTTGATCAATTACCTATGATGTGCAATTCACGGGATAGGTTTGAGATTAGAAGTGATCAATGGTCCAGATTCCTTCCCCTTCTCACCTCAACTCTTCTTCTATGAAGCACAAAGGAGGCTTTGTCCCACTTGATATGATGTGCAAGCTCAAAACATGATCAACCACTACAATCAAGAATAAAAGAACCACAAACAAATCCAGCTTTACAAACCTTCAAACTCTTCATCAAAAAGATCAATGATGGTTGTTAAATGAGTCAACATTTCTTGATTCTGTTGAGAAATAAGAATCCAATGTCTATGTACATCGAGTAAAAACACCACCAGATTGTTAACAGAAAAAGGCTGTAATAACTACAAGTCACATTACACAAAGAAAATGAAGTCATAGAAGAGAGACTAAAAGACCTTTATTCGCATTCAATTATTAATAATCTCAATTCTCAAAAGTGTTGGTTTTACACCTTCATAAGCTTGATCAATAGCCTGAAGTTGTGAAAATCGAAACTAATGACAGAATACGTCAATTTCAGAAATACATTGATGTTCCGCACAAAACATGTGTGCTTGCATCAAAACCGAAAGAGAACTCACTAAAGCAAAGCAATGTTATCGAAAAATACAACTACATGTTAAGATGCAAAGAAAATCGAGAGCAGAATCATTACCTCTGTTGAAGATTGAGAGCAAAGAAGCAAAACAAGTGACAGCTGCGGACTCTTTACCTTATTGTCACCTACAATATAACCCTACAGCAGATAGAGGGCAAGATCAAATAGAAAAAGGTGAATGGAAAAGAAGAGAGCAATTAGAGAAGAAGGGGTAACCAATAGAAATTATGATCCCTTTCTTGAGGCATGAACATTGCCTGGCCTGAAACTGAAAAGTAAAAAAGCAACCTGCAATCTTGATAAAACGAATATGCATCAATAAGTTGTACATGATTGTAACTAAGTGATTTTCAAAATTGATGCTTTAAAAATTCTGAAGCCAAATGGGGGAGAAAGAAAGCAGGAAGGAAGAAAGAAAGTAAAGCTGAAAGTTTCAGTTTGGATGATGATGGTGGTGGTGGTGTATTAAGAAGTTATACATTATGCTCTTATAAGAGCTAGTATTGATGCATACGTATTATAAGGTTGTGTGTGTGTGTGTGTATACCAATGTTCATTTCAATCTTACAAATCTATAGGTAAGAGTCCTTTGAAATCCATTCTACCAGTATTCATCCAAAGAGTGAAAGAAGAGACATAACTGTGATAAATGAAAGCATACGAACCATCTCTGCAAAACAAATGCAGAAAAAGCTATATGATCATACAATTAGCCAATTGGGCGATACAACTGTAAGAATTACCATACTGTCTAAAGACCATCATCCACAAAACAGAAAGATTAATACGTCCAGATAAAAGCAAAAAGTATATTATTTAAAGACTCGTAACATGCTATACAATTTTGATCCAAAGATAATCTTGATCTGAAACTAAGATTTAAATAAATGATTAAATTTGGGGAGTAAGAAGTTAACAGAACCAGCTCACTATTTTTGGAAACACCATTAGATGTTCAATCCAACAACAGAAGTATGCCACCATAGCTTCTCCTCTGTTCACCTCATAATGATTCAATTTCATATATGTTATACTTCAAATAGCCATATATCTACAAGATATCAGGTGTACAAATCAACATCTTCATCATCTTCCTCATCGTCACTATCCGATAAGTAATCACTTGCATCAACTTCATCCTCTTCATCTTCATCTTCAAGTTCATCTTCCCCTTCAGAAAAAGCTGAAATCTTGGACCGATAGAAGTCACTCCTTCCCCCCAATAGTTCATCTAAACTGGATACATACAGACCATCGTTGAGATCATTAACAGATTCATCATTTCTACTTCTGGGCACCAAATCCTCCTCCGTGATTTCCCCATTCTCAACCCTATTCCATGGAACCCACAAATCTGCTTGCCTCCCCAATGCTCTATCCCAATCACCCACAACCACCGTCCCCAAATTCGAAGCTCTGGCTTTTCTCAACATATCGGAGAAATCTGAATCATCCGAAACCAACACCAACCAATCAATTCCTCTGCTCATGGAGTGCTGCATTTGCCTCTTCAATGCCCAATCTGCAGCCTGGGGCTTATCCTCCACCGTCTTAACAAAAACCCCCGCCCTTCTCAGCTCCGCCGCCAACCCATATCCGACTTTCGGGGTAACTAGGGTTCTAGCAGCCTCGGTATACTTATGATTCCCGGTAATAAACCTCTCTTTAAAACGTTGTCGTTTCTTGCCTTTCAAAGACTTCATCCTGTTCATCTTCTTCTCCCTTTCTCTCACGTGCAACTGTTTGAAGTGTTTCTTTAGGTCTAAACTCGTTTTACATTTGCGGCCACAGACACCGCAAACGTACGGTTCGGAAGGGGTAGCGACGCCTTTACGCTCAAGGATCTCGAGACGGCGTTGATCACGGCGTTGCTCCAGGACCCAGTGTGGGAGGTGGATGAAGGCGTGGCGGTTGGCATAGGCGGAGGCGTCAACGACTTCACCAAAATGATTGGCGACGTTCTTGAGAGCCATGGCGGCATCGTAAGGAGGGCCTCGCGGAGGCTTGTTGTCAAGGTCCCACAAGATTACGACTTTTTTAGGTTTGGCGGCAAAAAAACCTTCTTTGGTCGGGACCATGTCTATTTCAGACATGGAGGCAGGGGCCGCTGGGTGGTCGGAGGCTCGGGAGGCGGGGATCGAGCGGCGGCATCGGCAGAAGGTGGTGTTTGTGGTGGCGGTGGTAATTTTGAAAGTAGAGAGTGGAAGTTGATGAAGAAAAGGAGCAGGAGATGGGGGGTTGAGAGTAAAAGAGAGGGTTTCCATGGATTTGCTGAGTAAATTCATTTGAAGAATTGCTGAAATCACTATCTACGGCTGTTGTATTCTGTTTTTTGTTGTTACCAACAACGTTGTTCTTCCCAGCATGCTATTATATATCCTTCCAAGATCATAAAGTTGGCTGAATCAACCTTCAAGACAAATACTTAACAGCATAAGACCGATGTGGTAAGCTTGTTGAATGATGGTAACAAGTATGCGCATATAAGCCATATTATGGGTTTGTTCAACTATAGCTTAACTATATATTATAATTTTACCTTACTTAAACCTGAATTATAAAAGAAACAGCACAAAAATGGTTACATTCTATTTCCAACAAATCTTAAGGCAGCAACCTCAGTTTAATCAAGCCACAAGTTTCCAAAATTTGCTAGTACTAACATTGCTCTTTTGCCCTATCTTGAATTTGAAAACCCTGAAGTGCAGAGAGGAATAAGCATAAAGATATATAAACCAACTACAAGTCTACATCCATCACATTATACTGAGTGGATCAATTTATTCAATTACAAGTTCACAATATCTGCAAAAACAGTGGTAGACAGATGAATTTTTTTGAGCGGGTGCACATCTACAAAGGGTCGTAAAATCCCCGTTCACAAATGGGGAAGTCATCACCATTTGATTCAATAAAAATTTAATTTTTTTCAATTTGGGGAATAAAATACATTTTCCAAAATGAAATCAAACTTCATCTACATGAAGTACTAATGGTTGAAAGATTTATTCTGTGTCAAGAGCCATGCTATTGGCCTTTCTTATTATTGTTCTCTCTAGAGTCTATATAGGAATACAAATAAAGAGGCAGCTACCTTGACAATTTCATGGTGTAGAGTAATGTTCACAAACAACTAATCAATCATTTACTGTATTCATGTTTCTAATAAGCTCAGAGCCAGTTTTACAACCTCATGGGAGTCTTTTGACTCATAAAACCAAATAAGGCTTGTAGTCATTGCACAAAACCAAATTACCAAGATGCCCTAATTCATTGCTTCCTACAATCTAAACTGTGCAACTAGAATTCACCCATATAGAACTTAGACAACCAGCAAGGCCGAATCCACACATATACAAGTGAATAAAAAATCCAATTACAAAAGTAAAATTATAACATAGAAAAAAACAGGCTTCAAAATTTATAATTCAAATGAAAATAATGCCCATTTGCACATAAAGTGCCATCATACTGAATGCCCCAATTGAAGGTGAAAAACAAATAAACCAAAGAGTAAACATTTGTTTTGGTGTGTATAACATATATTGTAAAACATTTGATCATCACAGACCAACATAGTCGGACAGAGGGATATAGAGCGCTAGGTATGGTTGGAGTAAATGTTCATAGTTTGAATTTGTTATGAAAGAATCAGATGGGGGAAAAAATGGATCCAAAATCGATAGAAACACCAAGACCAGTGAGAGAAATGGAGAGATGGTAGAAAGATATACCTGGGAGAGGAGATAACGAGCAGCAGAGGAGACGAGAGGAGCCAGCCAGTCGACCAGAAATCCTTTCACCAAAGCTACAATTGCAGTGGGCCGGTTATACCCTTTGGGCCTAGAGCCATCTTCCTTTTTGCAAATTTAATTATTTCCTTCTATTTCCTTGTGTTTAAAGTAGCGATGGCCAAAAACGGGTCCCAGTTCGGTCGGTTATAATCGGCTATGGACCGGGCTGGTTAAAAACAATAACGCGTCTTACCCGGTTAAGCCGTTTGGGAGTCTTAATTGGCTAAGCCATTCGGTTAACTAGTTGACTTTATCCGATTATAACGGGTTACGGATCGGTTAAGGCTGTTTTATTTTTATATTTTTTATATATAATGTGGAATTTCCTTCCACCGTAAGGAGAACTCCACAACCTTTGCATTGCGCCTTTTTTTCCCCTTCGTGAGGATCACCAAGGTGAAATGGCTCCAAACTGCGGCCTTTCATCCATGCTCGGCAAGAACTTGGGCAATTTGCTCGTTAGAGGAATCATGTTGTTCACTGGCCAATTTGCGTTTTATGAACTTAAGAAATTAGAATTGAGAGTTGAGAGGTTAGAAATTTAGAATAGACTAATAGGGACTTGAGAATTGAGAAAGTAGAACTTGCGAGAAATGAATACGAGTCGAGAACACGAATTATAGCGATAATTGTTTGCGTTTTCGTAAGTTGGTATTGAACCCAAACACCACACAACTTATTTATAGGGTGTTTGGGAGGTAAAAATGCCAAAAAGAAGGGTCAAAATGACACCTAACGACTCTATTAACAGTTCTTTTTTGAAAATGGATCGGGCCCGGTTATAACCGCTTCTGGGCCGGTTAAGTAACCGGTTCCGGACCGGTTATAACCGGTTATGCGAATCTGTCCAAAATCCTTAATCGATGCTGACGATTGGGCCTTTAACCGGTTACGAGGCGGCCCTGTTATAACCGGTTACCGAACGGGCCGGATCTGACCGGACCGATTATAACCGGTTAAGGATGGGGATCACTACTTCAAAGAATAACAATGAAATTCATGTTCTTCCAAAATTCGAAAATGCATGTTTAAGTATAAAGAAATAGTGGAAAGTACAAATGGGTGTGGTTCTTATATAGAGTGAAATAGGGTAGAAAAGAAAGATACTATAACCATGAAAAAAAAACATATTTTTATATATGAAAACATTTTTATAATAATATATAAAGATATATAATAATAGGTGAAAGATCGTGTGATAAGTTGAATTTAATGTGAGAAACAGGAGAAGTAGATTGGAACCATTTTATCATTTCTAATCTCGTGCTCTCCCATAAAATTACGCTTTAAAAAAGAGAATTGATCTGGTGCATCTCATCCTAATATGCATCCACTTTTTATCCAACATGGTTCTGAAAACGATACATCAACATTTTATTTTAATTGATGATGAGGTGTATTTCGAAAGACATTGTGGTAGATGCAGTGTTTTAAAAACCGGTTAAACCGGCCCGGTCGAACCGATTGAGAAATGACCGATACTAGCTTATTTGATGAGATAGGACAATGATGGTGACATGAGAAATGACGACAGAGTGATGGCTTTATTTCGTTAATATGATTTTTTTGTTTTCTCTCTCTATATAATTATACTTTATTGTACATATGTTTTAATATTTATTCTACTTCTAAAATTTAATCCGAAAATAAAGGATGCACTTTTGTTGTTTATATTTTGCTTATAGTTTTCACAAAAAAATAATAATATAATTTAAGATTTTTCCTAAAACAAAGTACATACGAACAAAGATATTATGGAGGAGAATTCTAGTGAAAACTTTACCAACGTTATTAAATTTCATGGACTTTTAATGTATTTAAATTTGTTGTAATTGGTTGCAAAACCTTCAGATCAGTTTTATTGCAAGGTGTGACAACTCGTTCCATATTGATGGAAAATGAAACTTGTAGAGCTTTAACTAAGGTTGGGGTTGTGACTAGAGATGCATAAGATTCAGACCTTTAGTGTGAAAATAGACTTGATCAAGCCTTTTTAAGCTTTTCAAGCTTTTTAAGGTCAAGTTCTCTTATTAGGCATTACTGGATCTTGAAATAAAAGCGGGTAGAATCAAAGTTTTTAATGCATGTTCTCTTTCTAGGCCAAGGATTTCAGGTTGGGCTTGTATATGCATCGTTAGTTTTGACAACTTATGAATTCTTTATAAAGGGATAAGTTGTGCATCATCAATAACCTTTACCATGGTGGTAATTTAATTTGTGATATACTTAGGTGAATGTCACAATATTACAAGGAATGTGTCTGGTAGGCCTTGCAAGTTACAAGAATGTCATGCATTTATGTGGACGCATTTGTAACAACTCGTCTCATATACATAGAGAATGTCTTCTACGAGCCCCTTATAAGCTTTAAGTAGTAGGTTACCAACAACTCTTACTGTGGTTTTAAGTTGATTACATGTTGTTGTAATAAACCTTAGGGTAACTCAATTGCACTACAAAAACAACAAACTTTTACAGATAGATTTATCCGTCGGTAATTAATCAGTAAAAGTCGGCTCTCTTGATTAGTCAGTGAAAGTCCGTCGTAACCAAAGTCATGGGCAATAAATCACAAATGGATCCCCAACGGACATTAGCGATAGATTACCTATGGTGACAGTTAGCGACGGCTCACTGACCGCACATGTCCAACGACTCTGCAACTAATTTGTTCGTCGATGATGTTCATTTGTCTAGTAGTGTTGGTAAGACGGACATTGGTTTGTTTCCTAGCGGTCACCAACTTGAGTTCCTTCATAAATATCTAAAATTATTGTTTATATGGTTAGAGATTTGTCCATATGATAACTTCAGGGCACAAAGATTGTCGAGCTCTACACAAACTGTCTCTAACACCCACATATATCTTAAGATATTGTTTCTAAGTTTTGGACTATTACATAGAATCATTATGACACGTTACTTTAGTGCATGTTTGATTTACATGTGTGATTATGAATAACTTAATAAATGTAAGGGACCTTACGGAGTTACGGTTTATTATGAACAACTTAATAAACCATATTAAAACATAAATTTTTGTACAATGTCTTTAATCGTGTCATGAGACAATCTCCAAATACCATGTGTCTAACCCAACCATCATTGGTCACGTTGTTAAACACTAGTTTTTGATTCAAGACATGTCGCCCTATAACAATATGTATATATATTTCGATCATTAAAAAATATATATGAAGCAAAATAGGAAAAAACCCACATAAAATTTAATATTATAGAGAAAGGATATATAGTATATGCTTCCCCACAACCTAATGTAGGCTTGAACCAACCCATTATTATCTTCCAACTCCATTATTCATGCCAAGGTATCTAACCGGCAATTCTGTCACATTTGTTATTGGTAACAACTCAATAATTTTTTTGGGATTCTTTTTCATTATAATATTTACAATCTATAAAATTAATTGAAGTGTCTACAAATTGATTTAAACGATTTAGTGTTACAGATAGAAACTCAAAAACTATGGCCCGGTTTATCAAATGCTTATCCGAGTAAGTGTTTACCAATAAAATTCAACACTATGTACTTGCCGTGTAAGATTCTAGTCCATAAAAACGGTATCGTATGCAACAATTTACCCGGTAAGTACTAACCGTGGTAAGAGATGACAACCCTCACTTACCAGGTAAGACTCTCATCCTTGCCTTCGCTCTCACTGGGATAAGATTCTTGATCCTTGTCATATGCTTCTGTAACGTAATATGACTTTGTAAGTGCTTACCCGAGTAAGTGTTTAGTAAACGGCCATTAATTCTTATTGATTGAGTCTTATTACTCAATGCATATAAAACTTATGTATCTATAAAATATTTGTTATATATGGATTGAACAAAGTATATATTTTTGGATACTAACCCGTAAAAGTTGATGATATTTATAAAAGGAAAACCTACAATTTTTAAAATTAAGGTTTCAAAAGATGTTTGATTTTATTAATTATGTGATATCATGAAAGGAGCCATATGGATAACATAAACAATGATATATTTGATTTGATATGTCAATTTTATATATGAAAAGCGATAGCTGCAATTAGCTATTGTTATATATAACGAGGTTTTTTGACCCCACGTTGCAGGGGAGAGGAAATGTTATAAAAATATAACAAAATAAATCAACAAAAAACAGTTTGAAATGTAACATAAATCGATAGGACCACAATGGCGCAAACGGTGATTAATTATTAACCTAGAAAAGAAAATCTCGTAAGAAAATATAAAATTGAAATCGGGTGAATGTAGC
>LUCG01306864.1:0-13380 GCA_001633085.1 Carthamus tinctorius
AACAAAAGGTAAAACATGATTGTCGCCTCAGGTTTCAATGTCGAGATTATTCGCGCTGCATCGCGCACGGGCACGCATCTAGTACAAAAAAACAAAAGCAAATAAGGCTTCAATTGGTTAAAAACAAATTTCTGAAAAGATCATTAAACTTTTAAAAATGAAGGGTTCAAACAACTTAAGGTTTATGAGCAATAAAAATTAATTTAGGACGTTTTCTACTTCAACATTTAAGGCATAGTTTGGTAAAAACAAGCTAGCTTATAAGTCAGGTGCATGTTTAGATGGACCATAAGCTAGCTTTTTGAAAAACTACTCTTACTAACGTTTTGATGACTTATAAGACTTTTTTTTTTTAAATATACTCTTGATATTCTTTACACTATCAATTTTTAAACATATTTTTTCTTTTTGTCATTTTACGGTCATAAACTATCTTATTAGCTAGTTTTACCAAACACATCTTATTCATCACCTAGCTTATTAGCTAAATAGCCTAAAACGTCACTACCAAAATTGGAGGAATACTTTCTTTTGTTCAAGAAAGATTATATCCATCAATCATCAACACAAGATGTCATAAGAAAAAAACCTAAAAGCTCAACCCAACAACAAACATTCATGAATAGAGTTACACTATGTACAGAACTAAAAGCTTTTGAGATCCACTTTTGGATCAGAAAAATCAATCAAACTAGTTATGCTAGAATTTAAACCTTAATTCTGTGCACTACAAATATAACACCCAAAAAACCATTTCCAAAAGTAACAAAAACCCAAAGTAACAAAATCACATGTACAATGTTTATATACCACCCACCCATCCACGGTAACTAATGCAAAACTTTTCCTTCTCTAACGGAACCTCAACCATCTCGATTCATAGCCAGATTCGAGAAAACCTTGGAGCAGCCTACCGATAAGCAACAGGTTGTTGAAATGAAAGAAGTTTATAGTTAAAAATAAGACACTGAAAAAGCCTCTATCCACATTTCAATTTGAGTTTTCCTGTTCCAATAAGCTGCTTGCTGCAAACCCGAATTTGCAATTCATCCTTTTGTTTGTTTCTCTACAAAGTCTCGAATCATCTCTTTCAAATGCTGGGTACAAGCCAAATTGTAGGAATTAGTTTGGAACAGAAGTTATACATCATAATGTGTGTGGGTGTGGGTGTGAGCATGTGTGTGGGTGTGTATAGGCATGGGATCATGTGAAAAGCGGGATTGGGTTCTGCTGAAAAGTTGAGGTTAACATGAGAAGTGTAAGAAGTGGTTATAATCTGTTGGATGCATATTAGGATGAGATACACTGGATCAATTCCCTTCTAAAGGGCAATTCATTGGAGGGCATGATACTAAAGGAGATCAAGAGTTCAGATCCACCTCTCACCATTAACTCAACTTCTCACACGATCCTTCACCGTGATAGGGTTGGGTTCCGGCCAGTGAGAGGTTGAGGTTAACATGAGAAGTGGTTAACTGGTTATCAACCGTTGGATGAGAAATGACCGCACATTAGGATGAGATGCACCCGATCAAAATCCCTTCTAAAGCGCAATTCATGGGAGGGCATGGAATTAAAAGTGATCAATGGTTTAGATCCACTTCTCACGTTAAATTCAACTTCTCACACGATCCTTTGCCTATGTATAAAAGGCTAAATATCATGAGTAGGTAAGAAGAAAAGGTTCACAATATAACTGAAAAAAAATCTATTTGAAGATATATATGTGAACCCATATGAATAATTTGTAACATTGGTTCATATATGAATCTTCAAATAGATTCTTTTCGGATTTTTTTTCAATTATTCACATATGAACCTTCCTAAATCTTTTGAATTGGTCACCATATATGCATATATAAAGAGTAAATTACGTTTTTCGTCCCTAAGGTTTTGAAATTGTGGTTTTCATCCCTATGGTTTGCAATATATTGCTACTTTCGTCTTTGAGGTTAACTCCCATCTTTGAGTATGAAGGACTAAAATAGCAATGAACTGTAGACCATAGTCACGGGAAAAA
Organism: Carthamus tinctorius; assembly: GCA_001633085.1. Classification (NCBI taxonomy): domain Eukaryota; kingdom Viridiplantae; phylum Streptophyta; class Magnoliopsida; order Asterales; family Asteraceae; genus Carthamus; species Carthamus tinctorius. The sequence continues at coordinate 2,021 of LUCG01306864.1, forward strand.
AGCAATAAATATTAAATCATAAGGACAAAAACACCAATGAATTGTAAACTATACGGATGGAAATCAGAATTTCAAAACCATAAGAACTATAATAGCAATTTTCAACAAACCATGGTGACGAAAGACATGATTCACTCATATATAAATTAATAAAACCAAACCAGTATTTCCCACCCAGGGGTGGGCTCTGTGAGTGATAAGATATACGCAGACCTAAAAGAGTAAAATGGCTGTTTCATATCACATTAAGATGTCTGTTTGTTTTTTAAGAGGTCTGAAGTATGACTTCACATCTAAGAAATAAGAGGTCGATGGTGCACCTCTTAAAATTTCAGAGGATGGTAGGAGGTTTTCAGACCTTTTCTTAAAAATAAAACAGTCTTAAGTCTGCAAACCTCTTAATTTTCAGNCTATCAGAGCCCCACTTTGATTTGCATAACCAGATATTTCTCAAGCACATTTCATATACTTTCAACATGGTCTTCATATTCATTCCAAATTCGAACGAAATCATTAAAGTATGAAAACGGGTTCTTTGACCATGCAGATCAATGAGGGACCCTAAAAACCAAAGAAAAGGTTGTATATCCCACCCAGAGGTTGGACCTCTACCTTAAAGAGTAGAGCAGTTTGTGCAAAGTGGGATACGAGTGTTTCAAATGGAGTAGCAAATTTAAAACAATCATCAGATGAACAACTAGGATTGATTGGTTAGATACAAACCTGCAGTTCGTGATGAAGCACAACAAATATCTTCTTCAGTCGTTTATGTTTCTGCATCGTCAAATACTTCCACGATTAAAACTAGAAAGCTCGAAAACATTAATGCTCAACAAAAAATCATGTTGTAAATCAGCTGTCGAATGCAGTATGAAAATGGTACAGTAGAACAAGGAAAGCAGTTAGGTCCGCCATACTGTGGACATATTGACATTTGCGTAAAAGTGGGAGAGAATTGGCTAGGAGACCAATTTGAAGGTGTATTTTGGCCATTTGAGTCAATTTCCCTAAAAAGGGCTATTTAAGCTAAATCGCCTTCTCTAGAAGCTGATTTTGCAAAATGACCCTCTAGTGTATTTTCAAGGTTTTTTAAGAGGAGGTTGTTTTACATCAGGGGCAGACTGTTTAACAACAGGTCAGATGAAGGTCATTGAGTTTAAGGTTATATAACGAAAGGACCAACTTAAGCCTCGGGAGCTGGTATTGCATCCCGATAAGCAGTTCGAGAACGAGAAATCTAGAGGTTTCCTGGAGGACTCTCTCTCCTTTAGGGATGGATACACCAGGTGAATTCAGATTTTAATAACAGCCAAGAGAGACCCCTCTATTACAATATCACAGACCAAAATGACTTTTTATCAAAATCAGACCACCTGAAACGACTTTTATGTATGCTGTTACAACGGTCAAAATAAAAAATAGCGGTCAGAACTGGGATTTGAAATAACGGTTATCGCGGTGGTATAGCGGTCCAAAAATAGCGCTAGATTGCACCGCCATTATCGAAACCGCAATTTCCACAGCTATTTTGCTTATGACCGATAAACGCTATTGCGTCGCTATTGCACCGCAATTAACAGCATAGTTTTATGACATATTCCTACTCAAAATATCAAAGAAACAGACATTGGGCATACCGTCGAACACTGACGATAGGATTCCATCAACTGCTCTATTATATTGTTATATCTCTCAGTATCCCTTCCTTTGGCAAGCTCAAGGTCCCTTCCAAAGATTTGAAACTCATTCCTGGAGATTTAGGATTAATTTCATTAGATGACAATAACAATATCCAGGCTGGACTTGGTTCAGTAAATATAACACAAAATAGAGATGATGGTTGCAAAAGTGAAGAACGCAAAATTTCCCAGTACCTGTAAGACTGTAAAATTTTGTTCAATGTGTGGTAGCATTCATACTTCTCACGATACTCCTGCACATACTCATTGTACCTAAACAAGCACCAACCATCATATAAGCAAGATCAGCACATTGTAGAAATTAGGTTATTTTATAATGCAAACAATACAATTTACAAAACCGTTCTTTATCAGGGGGTGTTTGGTTAGAGGTATTAAGCAGTAGTTAATGGTTATGATGATAAAAGAAACTGTTTGATATTATATAGAATAACGGGTTCATTCCCCCAGAACCCCAAATTTTCATTCCTGATAAGATTAGGGGGAAAGAGAACTCATTCCCAATTTCATTCCTCTATCTGAACCAAATGCTCCATAAGTTTTTCAATTAAGGGCCTGTTCGGTTTGCAGAATTCAAAAGAATTTGATAGAATTGGAATGACAAATTCCTTAGTGATGTTTGGTTCGCGGAATGAAGTTGATGGAATCCTTCGAATTCCATTGAATTCCACAATTTAAGGAATTCATCATTCCTCGACTTAAGTTAAGGAATTAAATTCCTACGAACCAAACGCATGGTCAAATTCTATCGAATTTCATTCCAATTCCTTCAAAGTCAAATTCCTTCGATGGATTCCAATTCCATCAAATTCCATTATGTGAACCAAACTCCCCCTGACAATGGGTGGGCCCTCGGGGTTATTGGGATAAAAAAAGTATAACTAATAAGGTTCCACTTACTGTGAGAGATCACTTATAGGTCCTTTCATCTCCGGCTCCTCCTTCTCATACTTGGCATATGAACCGATACTATCATCCGAAGAAGACTCCATCTCCCTCCTCTTTTGTCCACTATCCCTACTATCTACCAGCCAGAAATCCTTCCTTTTCTCCCCCAAGTCATTGGGCTTTTGTCTTCTGTTATCTCTTGTCGTAGGAGGAGCTCCTTGTTTCTCATACTTATTATGTGCTGCGCCCACAGGCGGCACTTTTCTTGGACCGTCTGAATACCCTTCTGAACCAATTCCCTGGCCTGCCCCCGCCTCATTATGTCTACCTTTACTGTTTGTCTCTGCAAATTTATTTTGCTGTGACCCTGGTTTCACATGATCGGTTCTTGACAGTGGCTGAGTCTCCCGCTGGATGGGCTTGCCGTTTATCCTTGCGAAATCATCATTGTGATCCTCAGGAATAAGCTTTTTGGATAAGTTCGGAGGAATGGTGGATGCGCCGATACCGGATTGAAGTGGGGACGCCTTTGCAGAATCTAGACTTGTTCTTCCAGCGAGATTTCCTTTACTTACGTCCAGATTCCTGTAATCTGAACTTGGTTTGTTCTCTGATTGTTTGAAGGAAGTATTTCTCTCAAAACGCTTCTTAGCCCCCGATGTTTCTTCAAGCAAGTCCTCACGAAACTCACCCATTTCCAAGGCGGAAACCTCTCTCCGGAGAGTAGCTCCACGGCCATTTACGACGGGAGACTTTTTCACGTCAGTTCTGTAGTTATCAACAGGAGAATCCTTAAGCTGTAAGGTTGACACTAATCCGGCATCCTTAATCTTCCCAATCATAGGATCGTGTTTCTTTTGATGAGAGCCTGAATGTTTGCCTCCATCAGCACCCAACCTAGAATTCTTCGGAGGCCTTCTATCCTTGGAATGACCATCGTCATCTCGTAATTCTTTGTTGGATTTATCCTTTTGCGGGAAAAACGCCTCATGCCCTTGCGGGCCCCTTTCAGCGAACCTGGCACTGCTATCGAGGTCCAAACCGTCGACATATCTCTCAGGAGCTTTTGCACGTGCATTAAGGTCAATTGCTCGTGGGCCTGGTCTCGGGGAACCTGAAGTAGAATTTCCAAGGAATTCACGATTTTCGGCTTTTTCATAGTCATAATCAGACACATCCCTAACAGTCCTGTCCATCATTTGACTCGCGGGGCCCCTGTAAGGGACTTCATTCGGCCTGTCAGGAGATCTACTGAGAGGGCTTTCCGAGAAAGAGTTTCTCCCCCTAGGGATTGCTGGTCGAGCCCAGTTCCCTGTTTTTAATCTTTTCGCATGTTCCTTTTCATCAGGTCCCCTTTTGGTCTTAGTTCTGGCAACGGCTCTTTCAATGTCCTCAGAGCCATCTCTGGCCGCATTTTCCTTGTCACTGTGTAAATTTATATCTTGATGCTCATCAATGAAAAGATTTCTGCTGTCATCTGCATAATTATCTCCATCTTTATCTGGAAATGAGTTGGTAGCTACATGCATATCAGCTTCCTGGTTATCTGCAAACAAATCTTTCTCGAGCTCAACAAAATCAGAGCCATTTCCATCATCCTTTTCATCAACCAAATTATGTGTGTATCCTACTTCAGGAGCTGTGTGAGGAACTTGAGGTGTTGACAGCCCTGGATCAGGCTGAAGTGATATCTGTTTGGGTTCTTTATCATCGTCACTCATGATATCGACGTCTTCGTCAGACCCCTCTTTGCTGTTTGAAGAGGCGTCACTTTCACTATCGCCGCTACTCCCGCTGCCGCTTCCCGCCGGACTTCTGTTAGGGCTTCCGCTGTCACTTCCACTGTCACTGCTGTCACTTTCGCTGTCACTGTCACTTCCGCTCAAGCTAGAGCTAGCTGCAGGCCCTTCACTGTTTTCAAAAACTTTTTTCTCGCTCAATACATCTGGGGAACGGTGCTCAATGTCAATCTTTTCTGAAGGATTTAACTCTTCATAAGGTTCAAAAATCAGGTGAGATGGTTCCTCAAATTCTTTTACGTCATCAGCTTTCAATGGAAAGCTAGACTCTGGAGCAGTTACCTCTCTGGGGTGATGATTGTTCTCTGGCGAGCTGAAAACAGCAATATCATGCAACATTTAATACGATTTCAGAAAACATCCCAACAATAAACTAATAATGATATTCTGACAAGTAAACAAGTAGAATAAGCAAAACAAAACCATGGGACACCTAATAGGATATTTACGAGGCTCATACAATTGATTATTCGAACCGAGACGCTCAAAAACGTCTTTGACAGAGTGATGGAGTGGTGATTTCAAGTTGTTTGACAATATTTTATTTTTTTTAGGAGGATGGGGTCACAATCCTGCCTTAATCCTAAGAGTAGAGAAGAAATGCAAGAACCCAGTAGATAACTCTGTGGGAAGGGTCGAATAGTATACCATCTCGACCCTCCAAAACCCAAATCGGTCCTTAACCTAATCGATCACCACCCGCTGGTCAAAAATTAAGTTAAACAGCAGAAATCTGCTACTTTAGAGTGACAACAGACCAGGTAAGATATGAAAATATGTGGTTTCCAGTTCTCTATATATTTACTAATAGAGGGTTAATTACTCTTAACATAGCCAGAAGTCTAGAGTGTTGGTTATCTTATACAGGAAGTAAAAGCTAACAGATGATCCAAACAATATGCAGGAGGGACGACGAGGAAGAAAAAAAAAGAAAAAAACATCTATTGGAAAGCATAAAAATTAAAAATTACAGAGCTAGAACAAAGACTCTACAGACACTGAAAAGAACTAACACGAGAGATATATCAGACTGGACAAGAACTCAAAAATATTTCACCTAATGCAGTCCTGATGCTCTAAGAACTGCATTGACTTTACTCTATTCTTTATACTCTAATAGGCAACAAATCAACCCCACACAGTGAGATATATTGGGCTCTTATCTTTGGCATGGTCATTACCTCTCCATTAGGCTATGTTTTAGAGTAAAGTCAACATAGTGTTGAAAGTGGGATTAGAATATAATCAGCGAGAATGAATCATAAGATGAAATGAAAATGAGTTCTCCTTCCAAACAGACTAAAAGTATAGTTTGGAAAGACCATGCTGTATCTAAGAGATTGGACTTCTTACTGTGATTGTGAAAATGAAAGATCGGAAGTTATACCACATAAAGGCGACAACAACTTCAAACATATAAATGAATAATACATTAAATTAAAATTTTGTCCTACGAAATCTTAAAGCTAAAATGGTTATAGAAGCATGGTTACTATCTAATCATCAATATAGTGAAAACTAAAAATCAGATGCGTAGACACATTTCTAAATACAAGCAAAATGGCAGCCACTCTTGGTCCATATATCATGTATTCAACAGCAAAAATGAATCCCAAGGGACCAAAAGAGAGGAGAAGCAGTGGTGTCCATCTGACACGAGGACCAAAACAGGTTTAACTTAGAAGTGAATGAGAATTATTCCACTCACAGTTTGAGATTGGACCGACAATGCAGCTTGCTCAAACTACAGAGAGGACTAGTATAGTTTTACAATCACAAAAAATTAAACAGCAAAAAAGAAGTGAGTGTTGGACCCGATCTACCTTCCACTTTCGGATAAATATTTCTTCGAACTTTCTAAATCAACATCGGGTTTCAAAATATATCTTCCTGAACTTTGGAGAACAGCAACCTGAATGAGATAGCAATGTCATTCAATAGCCCCTGAAGAACATATTATTGAAGAATAATTATTACCACTTACTTTTTTCAAGATGGGCTCAATTTGCTTCACAGATTTGGGAATGGTGTCTCCAATAGCTTTCTCCAGAGCCTAAAAAAATAGGAAGAAAATTTGTATAAGGGAAATAGATGGGAAACCCGCCAAAGTAAGAGCAGGGATTCAAGTTAACCTCCAATGAATATACATGTGAAGGTCAAGCATGATATTTGGGTACTACATCTTATGTAAAAGAGATGGTACAGAAAAATATCTTTGCTCAAAGGTAAACCATATAAATAAGCCACTGGAATTGTTCTTATGCTTACCTTGAGGTTCATTCCCTGCGGCTTCTCCATGAGAAGAGATATTAGCAGACTCTGCAGGTCAGTAGGTTTGCTTCCAAATTTTTCACTGCTCCCTGATTTATTCTGTACATCACCAACAGAACCTCTGTTGAGAATTTCTTTCTCAGAGGTGCTAGCATTCTCTTTACTAGATTGAGTCAAAATAGCATCTTCTCTGTTTGCATGTACTTTAGAAGCATTGCTATTTCTATGTGGAGACAATAGAGCACCAGATTGTTCAGGTGTAGATAGCAATGGTGAAGCAGACGTCCTCACTTTGGAAGGAGTTGCCGAGGACAATCTAGGCTTTCCAACAGATTTAGGAGGAGCTGCAATGAACAGTAAAATAAACTGGCTTCACAATAAATATATTTGTAGATATGTGTGGTCATCACTACATAATCATAAGTCCCCTTTACCTGAATAAGTTTCGGCTTTCATCTTTTTGAAAGGGGGCTCTTTCTTTTGTTTGTTCCCTCTCCATGTATTATTTACTGAAACCAAGAAATAAATAACATTTTCTTTACAAACTGTAATAATTCTAAATTAAGAAACGGTTATCTGTGAATATGCAGACTTTTCTTCGCAAAACACGAATGAGACCTTTCGGAAAGAATACCCGTTTAATATATCAACCAATAAAAGATAAGATATATACTAATAAACACTTTATGTGAGAAAGTCAAGGAAAAAAGTTTCTTCATTCCCGTGTGTGTAAGATGAGGCCAGTTGATCAATTAGAAAAGTGGGTGTTTTGCCGAGTCAAAGCACAAAAGCTGTAGTGATGCAGCATAGGGTATTGAACCACTTCTAAAAACATACAAGCCTGAACAGCAGCTACGGATTAAGCAGTGGAAATTGCTTTAGTGTTTCTACGTTCCAGTTGGAAATAATATTTGAAAAATGCAATTGAAGGTATTGGCGGGCGGACACCATTGAAGGTTTTCAAGGACTGAGTTGTCCATTCTATTCATTGAGCATGGTTCTATACAACATGATCCTTTTTCACAATAACACTTTAACTATCATAGAGTTCACTAATACACCAGGATGCACTATACAAAACCCATTTTCAAAAGTTATTGAAGTTTGCCATAACAAAAGAAGCCTGTGTCAGAAATGGACATCATCTTCAGTGAAGCAGATGGGCATACAACACTCAACAAATGGCAAAAAAAGTAAAATAAGGACAGAGGGAACCCTGAAAATGGCAAAAAGTGTGTTGACACAGGTACCTTTCTTCTCAACCGGAACTCTAGTTGATAAGTGGTTAGTAAAAAAAATGACTCCATCACTGAGACTGTCAAAGTTAGTAATAGAAACCAACTAACTGTACCAAGAGTCCTAAATTCTTGGACCCTGCATTCAGCTTCCAAAGTCTACCTTCCATTTTTCATGGATCAATAATATATGAAGCACAAACTGAAGGATTGAAAAAAATGCACAAACTTCAAATCACGTGTATTGAAGTAAGGAAAATAAGTGCAACTGAGGATAGTGATGACTGTATAAGTATCAATGTATCATACCTTCAGCAGCAGCTACGGCCTTCATATGATTCTTCGTAGATGGGTGGTCTAAAACAATGGCTCTATCAAAAAGAAATCAAAATGGTAAGTAAGAATGAAAATGCTATTTAATTATGTGATATCAATCAGGTGATGACTGTAAGAGTAAGCTAACATCCCCTACCTCAACCTAACAGATACACAAAAGAACCACCACCAACAAATACCCAGCTTTCTCCCTATCTATACACACATAAATAAAAGATGTTCAAGAATTTCATGCTCAGTGTGTTCTGGTTAATTTTAAGCGCATTTGAGAGAGTGAGAACGATCTATAGACGGCACACAATAGGCAGCAAAGTGAGTTTGTTGTGGGCTCTTGAGAAGGTCTGTGGAAAGTACACACAAGGCTGAACAAGACTGAGTAATGATATCCAGGAGAATGTCAATATGTACTTGCCTCAGACCCTGTCAGTTACCATAGATTATAGGCAGTCATCTTTGCAAGATTATTGTTGTTTTGATTTACAATCTTCTTCATGAAAGTTCAATACAACTTTCTATAAGAAAGCTACTAGCATCATCCACATTCTGTTGTACATGTTTCAAAGAAGAATTCCCAAGATGAAGCAGGAACTTTCGATCAACTACAATATTAGAACTTCCAGTATTCATTGTTATTCTTCTTTTTCTTCACAAATAGGATGGGATAGTTTTCTACTTTTCTTTGCATTTGGTCATTTTGTAATCACACTGAAAACAGGAATATATCTATCAAGTAACAAGACATTATGGACCCGGTAAAGGGCTCTTATGATACTTAACCATGTTGACATGGTGGTAAGAAGACCGTTATGGAACATTAAAAATTAGATTGTACATGTGTATAAGCAACAAAAGCATACCAATTGTTACTCTGCCGGAAGCATATAAAAAAAAGATTAGGCAAGCATTGTATAAGCACCATTGACAAATCATATACAGGAACACATGGTATGACTTATGAGGAATGAGGTGTGTCAGGGACAATAATCATATCGTGACAAATAGGAAGAAAATGCAACATTCTTGTCGGGTTAGGAACATAAGTGAACATGATATAATATGGGTCACATAAGTAGAAACATACGTCCGTGATTTGTGTTTGCGATCTGCTTCCACTGTGCGCATTTTAACACGGTTTTTAACCGAGTCGTCTAATTCACGTTGCACATTCAACTTTCGCCAAGCACCTCCAGATTCAACAAGCAATCCATTTCCATTTTCACCACCTTCGCATTCTTCATATATATCACATAGATCTCCAGTTTCTTGGGACCATGTAAAGCTGAACTCCTTGCCTCCTACATCAATGATCTGAAAGAGTAGAAAGCACTAAAAGGTTAAACTGACAGTACACGATCTACTAATCGAATCAAGAGACCTCGAGAGCTGAAATCTGTGACCGTGATTTAGAAAGATAAATATATAGGGCATTAACAAAATTACAGGTTTTCCTACAGCTGCATATAGATGACTAGGCTTACAAAACATATGCCATCAATGATATATTGATATCCACGACAGTGCTTAACCAGATAACCCATGGAGTAATTGCAAATTGTTGACTGTTACACTACATGATCCTCTCCCTATGTGCATGGTTCTCATGACAATTGCAATAATATTAAGTGACCAAACTTCTATTACAGAATTCTCCAACTCCTATAGCTATTTGGTACTTTAATCTAGCAAGAGAATTTCACTAAATCAACTTAAATTCCTTGATCGCGAACAAGCACACCTTAGATTCATCGAATAATTCATCACCACAAGACCTCTACGCAGCAGTATAACTAATGACCACAAACCAGCAACACATTAAACAACCAATGTTCACTAATCTAGGTTTATTACGCACCAAACTGAACTTGCGAACAACACATATAATTGTCATGGTTCTCATGACAGTTGCAATAATATTAAGCGACCAACCTCCAAGCTAAACAAACTTCTATTGCAGAATTCTCCAACTCCTATAGCTATTTGGTATCTAAATTGGTACTTTAACCTAGCAATGAGAATTTCACTAAATCAAACTTAAATTCCTTGATCGTGAACAACTACACCTTAGATTCATCGAATAATTCATCACCACAGCACCTCTACGCAGCAGTATCACTAATGACGACAAGCCAGCAACATATTAAACAACCAAATTTCACTAATCTAGGTTAATTACGCACCAAACCGAACTTCCGAACAATACATAAATGATAAAACCGTTAATAAATCCAATATTCAAATCAAAATAAACCTACATTTCCGGCAGAATTCTTAGCACTCGCATCAAATTTCATCCTGGCGGCACCGCCCTGCGCCTCCAGGCGCTTGATTTCTTCAACGAGGACAGGCGACAGCCTGATAATCATACCGAAATTGAGAGGATTGGTACGAACTAAGCTGAACGTTTCCTCGGCCGTGGATACCGCAGCCGGAGGAGGAACAGGAGTATTGGTATTACTCCGGTTACGGTGACCTCCGCCGGCGGATAAACGGCCACCGCCGGGGGTGGTGGTTGATTGGCGTTGAACAGAAGAAGGCTGGAAGGTGGAATGGATATTCCGCTTGACAGGACCGCCGCCGCCGCCGCCTCGGCCGCGGCCGAGCTTACCGGCGCCGCCGTACATTATCGGAGGTGGAGTTTCGCCGGCGAAGTAATCAATCTGGTGGGAACCAGAAGGGGAATCGGTGAAGTTTGCAAACCTGGATACCGTCACAAGGAAAAGATGCGAAGAGAATTTGGGAATTCTTCAATTTGTTTTTTTTTTATTTTTATTTTTACTTTTTTTTACCCGTTGAAAAATAATAAAATACAAAACGACGTCGTGGCGGTTGGGGGTTTAGAAATATCAACTTGCATATACTTCCCCTCCCCACGTCTCTTTTTATTGCCTTGATTTATCTTTAAAGATAAGAAAATGAATCTTTTTGTTTTTAAAACTGTGTTTGATAAATTAGCAGGTAGTTAATAAACTAATTATTGATTAATAAGTTAGTTTACGAATAAATTATGTTTGATAAAAACTAGCTTAGGGCAAACGGAGTCAGGAACGAAGCCAGAACGTTTTTTCAACGTGGCACCATATAATTAAAATTTTTATTGATTTTGAGAGTTTTTTTTTTCAATTTTTTGGTTT
>LUCG01306868.1:0-14669 GCA_001633085.1 Carthamus tinctorius
TATATATATATATGGAAAGGTTCAAATGAGAAATGTTACAAAAATGTGGCTTTGACCGCGAAGTACAAGATAATTCCTTGCATAAGCTGCAGAAGACAAAAGGGTAGTTTCGTAACTTTTACAAATAGACAACAAATAAGTTCATATATGAATTTCGTGATTGATATATAAATTACGCAGGTTCATGTATGAATGTATAGTTCATATATGAATATCGTGATTGAAATATGAATTACGCCTGTTCATGTATGAACATATAGTTCATATATGAATTAGTTAAAAATAGTTAATATATGAATTACACAAGTTATATATGAACGTAGGGTCAGGTTCAAATGATAACTCATTTTTCATTGCGAACGTGAGGACAATAGAGAGCGCGCCACATGGCATATTCACTCTGAATAATCATGCATTATTCAGAGTGAATAACACAACATCCAGTGTTATTCAGAGTGAATAATACTGAATGCTGAGTTATTCACTCAGAATAATACATGATTATTCAGAGTGAATATGTCATGTGGCGCACTCTCAGCTGTCCTCACGTTTGCAATGAAGTTTGAGTTTGCAGCCGAACTTTCGTCTATGATCGTATAGTTTATAAATGAATCAGTTAAAATAGTCAATATGTGAATTACATAGGTTCATGTATGAGTTAATTAAAAATAGTTAATATATGAATCACACGAGTTCATATATGAACGTATAGTTCCTATATGATTCAGTCAAAAATAGTTAATATTTGAATTACGTAGGTTCATATATGAATGTATAGTTCATATATGAATTACACATGTTAATATATGAACCCCGTTTTCGACCTATTTGTAACAGTTACGAAATTACCCCTCTATTTTTGACATAGCCGCAAATTTTAACCGGTCAAAGCCGCAAACTTTGACTAGTCAAATTTGATCTCAGTAGTATGAAGTGCTAGAATCACTTCTCCACTTTACATTTCTTAGCACTTCTCATTTTAACCTATGGCTAACATATAAGACTATACAAAAGGGTAGAATTGGAAATTCAGAAATATCAATAATATTCATACCATCATCTATATGTTGCTTAACTTCCCAAAAGTGTGCCAAATTTTGAAATTTCATTCATCATCCTCGTCATCCACATGCACCCATGACTTGGTTGTTAAAAGAGAACCCAAGAAACGCACCTCTTCTATCCATTTGTTTTGTTCATTGTTATTGGATTGGTTTCTTTTCAAATATCTAGTACACTTCAATCTTTGGTTTATTTAGCTTACTTTTTTTTTGTGTTTGTTAAATATTTTATTTAATCAAATTAGTTTTTTCTTATCATACCATAATTCTTTGGTTTATTCGAATTACTTTTTGTACAAAACATTAAGTTGTAAAGTATACAACACCGTTGGTTTGAATTTTGTTTTGTATGATTCTTATTATTATTATTATTATTCACGAATGAATAATATTGATGTTCGTTGTTTGATGAGTATTCATATTTGAATATAGAAGGTTAATGTTGCCCTAGTCCAATATGTAGTTATGCATATTGTTACATACATGTTTATTATTAGTTACCTTTGGTATCTCTGCTATGTATTTCAGTATTTACATGTGAACATCTACTTATCTTAGTAGTAATTAGCCTCCATATACGGATTCACATGTGAATAACATTGTTTACATATTCATTTTCCACAATAATATATTCAATGTCATTGTATGTTGTTTATCCGGCAATTATATAGTCAATTATAAATTTCTATGTGAGTGTACAACATACAAACGTAAAATGGAAACATTATCATATTTTTAAGAACATTTCACTTATGAATATCGGCTAATGAACCAACAAATCCATTGATTAATTAAGAACAAGTAACAAATCCATTCACAATACATACATAAATATGCTATTCCACATGAGAATATTAACTAGTCAATTATATATTCCTTGTGATTATAAACTACAATCTCTACATGTAATTATACGAACACTGCATTTTTTACTCATTCACATACGAAGATCTATTGATACGAAAAAAAACCTCCTTAAAAATTCAGGCTAGAATACTAATTACCATAAAGTAATTTACATTTTATCAACATGCCACGAAGTTGGTAGATATTTACATTTTGTTTGATTAAATCTTTAATATTACGATCCTTGATCTCTAATGCTTCTTCTTCTAGATGTTCAGAAATGTTCGTCAAGGGTGTGCAACGGTCGGGTTTGGGTTGAAGTTTAGGTACCCGAACTTTTCGGGTTCTATTTCGAAGACCCGAACTCCGGCTGAGGAGTTTGGTTAACCGACAAGTTCGGTTTAGGGTCGGGTTCGGGCGGTTTTTCGGGCTGAGAGAGGAGGCTTTCAACACACACAGAGAGAGAGAGAGAGAGAGNGAGGGAGAGAGAGAGAGATGAGTTGTGCCCGTGGCCGTGGACTGCTGGACCGCTGCGTGCTGCTGCCTAGCCGTGGAGTGGAGCACTGGAAGGTGGTCGTCGCTGGTGGGTGTAGTAGTGGACGGTGGTGTAGGTAATGAGGATTGAGGGGGCTGTGATGTGAATGTGAGGCGTGAATGAAGTGAGAAGCGAGAAAGAATAAGAATTAGGTTTAGCTTCTTTAGTTTAGTTCTAGTATACTGTATTTACAAAAAAAGTAAAAAAAGGGATTTTTTTTTAAAGTTCAGCGGGTTCGGATCTGAAAATGACAACCCAACCCGAACCCATACTTTACATTAAAAGTTCGGCTTCAGGTTTATCAGACTTCGGGTTGGCGGTTTTCTGTCTAAGTACCAATTTTTGATTCGGGTTTCGGGCGGATAGTTCGAATTGGGCGGGTTTTGCTCAACGCTAATGTTTGTTGTCATATTGATGCATGTTCTTTTACATGCTACCGACTCGATCAATAGGCAATCAAATAAGGATCGTAAAAATTTATACAATTAATATCAATCGTCAATAAATCAAAGCAAATAACTACCACACAAAATACGAATGAAGCAAGGATATGGATAAAAGAATTAAATTTGCAACTAATTTCTATAATCAAAGAATTTCCACGATTAGCTTCTTCTTGGTTTTATGTAATGTAATAAAATATGCTTTTGGATTGAAAAATGTCATTATTATTTACATAAATTAATTGAAATAAAATGCGTAGGTGAAATGCAATGAGTTTCTTCGTTTCTTTAGGGGGTCGTTTCTTAAACTCGCCCCTATATATTAAAACTCAAGAAAACATTAATATTCACACATTATCTCACTAACAATACCTAATAAGCTAGCTTTGCGCACTGACTTTGCGGTTATCATTAAAAATGTTAACCATTTGATAAACGGGTTCGAGTTTAAATATTACATGCATACATTATCCAATAAATTAACATACATTTATAAACAAATGAAAATGAACATAAAAGTTCATCCTTAATATAATTTTTTAAAATTTTTAAAAAATAATGGTAGAATAAGACATAAGATATGAATTTGATTTATCGTATACTATTTGTATTTTAATTGGTGTATTGATTTATATTAATAAAATATATTGGAAAAATTAAAAAGATAACATTAAATAAAATGTTTGAAAAAGGAAACAAGGCATGGTGGTAGGGTTGAAGAGGAGATTAACTTACTTGGGAATTTAGACACCTAGCAATTCACTCATTTATGTGATAGGCCCCATTTATCAACTTTTTAATAATCCCAACTTGTTTAAATTAAATCATTTTGTTTGCTTTTAAAAAAATTAGTTTTAATAATCCTATATTTCTTGAGACTTAAAAGTTAGTGTAAATTCATAATTGATGATAACATTGCTATTTTCTTTTATATATGTATATATTTATATGTGTGTATGTGTATCTATATGTATGATATAAAATTTATGCAATAAATACATATGAATGGTGAAATTAAAACATCAATGATATTAATGAAGTAGAGTGAAAATGTGGTGATCCCCTTTTCCCTTTTCATCATGAATTTCTATGTATTTGTATTTCCATTTGTATTTATTTTTTGTTTCCATTTTTCCTTTTTAAAGAAAATAAATCATTTTTTATTTTGTTTACTTGTCTTGTAATTTTTGGTAAGTGGGATTCTATTAAAACATTGTTCTCTCCATTTTGTTGTATATAAGCCTAATCTTTTAACTAATATACAATTTTATTTGTTGCCTTTAAAAATTATATATTTCAAATAGTTGTATTTCTCTAATTAGTTTCAACTCAAATAGTGATTTCACCATTTGTGTTATTTCTAATTCCACTGGATCGGACCTAAACAAGTGCTTACCAGAAACACAAACATAACAAACTTGGTTCATGTTTGGCAGACATCTATATAGAACACGCTAGAACTAAGTAGAACAAGAGTGGAACAAACATGTTCTCTCTTGCCCCTTGAACTAACTAGAACAAAGTCTGATATACCATTATATCTTTCAACATGCATATTGCTCTTCTCTGTCACGATAAATTGTCTCATGCTTAGGGGTGAGCAAAATCCGACCAAATTCGAAAATCCGATTTGAAAACCCCCCTAATATACCCAACTCACGTAACCCGAACTAACCCGATATCTGGAATCCGACTTTTTGGTCAGGTTACTCAGTTTGGATAGGGTCTCCATACCCATCACTTGAACTCACCCTAAACCCGAATAAAGTCTTTTTTATTAATATATTTTTGCAACTTTTTATGTAATTCATTTAAGGTTTGAACTTCATTTTTATTACTTTAAATGTTTAGTTTAATCTTTAACGTTTGAAATTTGGATTTTTGGAGTGTGAATTAGTTTTAATCTTTAATAATTAAGCATGGAGAACGAATAGTTAAAATTAAATTTTATAACTATTATATCTAATATAAGAGTAAATTTGTCATTTGTTGGTTTTCTTTAATACTAGCTCTTAATTAAAATATTTATGCTTGACTTTAAATTTTTATTGCATACAACTTCTATTTTCTGCTAATTTGATGGGAAAAAAAGAAAAAAAAAAACATATATTGCTAAAACCCGAACTTGAACCCAATTAAATCTGAGTTTGACATGGCCCGAAATCCAAAATCCTTCACATCCGATTTTGATTTTCAGGAGATACATTTCACACCTGAAACCCAATTGGAAATCCAACTAAGAATGTATATTGTTATTTTCCAAGCTATGACTTTAAAACATATATTTGGTCATAGTTTTGTTGATACATAGATTGTTAGTTTGTGTTTTTGTTAATTTTCTTTTAAATTGAATATTTGGTTAAAAGAACAATAAAAAGTTTACCAAGGATAAATTGATCATTTAATCAGTTTTGTTCTGTCTAGTCTTGTCTCATCATGTCTTACCAAATATTGAACAGTTGTTTTGTCTCGTCATATTTTACCATATGTTGTTCTATTCTACCTACTTACTAAACACACCCTTATGAATCGTATATGAACAATAATTGGATCAACAACTCTTCTAGGTTCCCACAATAATTCTTATTATGGTTTTACCTTTAAAGTTTCAAAACATGTGTTACATTCCTTAAATCTAATGTTAATACATCTAGACTTTAAATTTCAAGCAATTTACAATTATTCAAAAATTAATAGTAAATGTACTTAATTGTAACGATCATTGATTACATCAAAAACTACAATAAGATATAATTTCAATTATTATGTTTTAAATAAAAATTGGAATTATAAAATTTAAATAAAACTATTAACAGATAAAAAGTAAAATATTATTTTATAAGATAATAACGTTTATATCAACAACAAATACGGCTAAGATGCATATCTCAAACTTAAAATTTAATACGTCTTAAAACACATATTAAATAGTAAGCAATAAATTTACTTATAGACAATATTTATATAACAATTAAATATAAATACAATATTTAGTAACAAAATTTACTCAAAGTTAAAATAAGGGCTCCACATTTGTGATTAAACAGGGGATTTACTTATATCTATGTATACCATGCTTTCATAAGTACACATTTATCATTATTTCCTTATTTTTATTCATTATATTTTTACACTTTGTTTATATATAAAGTTAATAAAAGTAATTAATTACGTTTGTTTCAAACAAAACAAGTTTACTTCTTAACTATTGGTAGGGTTTCAGTTGTGTTTGTTCAAACAGTTAGCATTTTCTAAAAATAAATCAGTAGATTTAAGTTTAAGTATCAAATATATATTATTTTAAAACTCATACTAAAGAATTTTATATATCAGCAATATATCAGGTTTAAATAAAAACTCAAATTTGATTACGAATGTGATGACTGTCAAGAGTGTGTCATGTGTCATATTCGGTTCATATCAGTTTGAAAAAAAAAATAATATTCATACTAAACATTATACATTATTCAAGGTGAATAATACAATATTCATACTGAATAATACAACATTCGGTATTATTCACCTTGAATAATGCATGATATTCAGTATGAATACTATTTTATTATTCAAACTGAATATGTCACGTGGCGTCTCGACAGTCCTTATGTTAGCAATGAAAAATGAGTTTCCATTTAAACTTTCCCCTCTCTCTATATATAAGCGGTTCTAAAATTTGTGATCACTTATATGCATTATTTTGCGATAACACATACATGAAGGTTATGTTTGGCAAACTAGCAAATAAGCTAGCTAACTAGTTGTTGACTTATAAGCTAGCTAGTAGCTGATAAGCTAGCTTATGACCAAATTATGTTTGGCAAAAACTAGTTTATGGATATGTAAAATGACCAAAAATGGTACGTTGGGATATAATAATTAATATTAATAGAAGTATAATTGGAAAAAAACTACAAAAAGCTCTAAAAAGCTACCTCCAAGTAACTTACCAAAATGCTAGCTTATAAGCTAATTTTTGTTCATCCAAATATGTATGGACACAAAAAAATAAGCTAGTTTGTGTTTACTAAATAATGTCCAAATATACGGGGATCTATAACTTGTTTTATAATTATTTTAAATACTAAAAAATACATAGAAAATGCATATTTTAGAAAACCATAAAAAGTAATATATGTGGGGGTAAAAACACAAGTGCTAAAGTTTTCTTTTGATCTTTAGTACATATATATAAAATTATGAAAGGTGTCACATGTTAAATTGACTAATTAAAAAATAACAACACATTATAAAAAGTTAAAGTTACAATAACAACATTAATGTAAGATAATTTTCCAAAAAGCAACTAAATTGGGGTAAAAAAATATATTTGTCATTTGGAAAACTTTATAGGATTTAAATTTAAATACGTTGCAACGTATAGCAAGCAAAACCATAATATTTTTTTGTCCATTTGGATGTGTCTTTATGGTTTTGGATTTTCACAAATAACCTAAACTCTTATTTTAAAATATAATTTTTTTTCAATAGATTATGAAACCTATATAATTTAATTCTTTTTCCCAACTGGGTTTGTGTAATTATAAATCCATGTAAATTATTATTAAATTCATATAGTAACATTTTGGTTTATGTGAAATATATTTAAAATTAGAGAGACAAAGATATCTAGAAATCTATCTAAAAGAGTACATTTAAGTAGCTTTATCTTTCTTAAAATAATCAAAAACCTTGAATTTTAAATTTAAATTTTAAACAAATAATTAGTTATTTATTTATGTAAAAAAATAATTGTAATTAGAAAGACAAACATATCTTGAAATCTAATCCAATCCAATGCAAAAGCCCCAAATGATTTGCTTCAAACCCACTTGATTCTTCTTTTCTTTCTTCCTTCCTTCTCGTTAACTTCAATTCTAAGAATGATTTTATTTATAGTTTTATTTCTTTAATTTAATTAATTAACTAATCACATAGGGATCGATTTAAATAAAAATTTTAAATATTATGAGAGGCTAAAAAAGAAAAGTCTCACATATGAATAAATTAAAAAATCTATTTGAATGTGCATATGTCAAACTAGCTATAACGAGACATATTCCAAAAAGGTTGATAACGGCAATTCCAATTGACCTCCACCCGACGCTGAACAAATGGGAGGGGCATCGCATGACTCACCCGGCGGCTGAGGCTATGAGGCTGCGTGAATGCGAACCCGAAGATTCGAACCCGTGCCAACAGTATATCCAAATTTGCCACCTCATCCTTTGCCAACCGGGCTACACTCCACTGGCACTAGCGATACATGTTATTTATATGAGTTCACATACGTATTTTTAAATGATTCTTTTAATAATGCGCATTTTCATTTTATCTTTTCAAGATATATAACCTTCTTCTTTGAACTTTTCATGTAGACAATTAAGGAAGATCAAATGAGAACACGATCAAAATAAGAAAACACAAAACCAACCAAATCGCATATAATTTTATACTAAAATCATATGTGGTTATGAATCACATGCAACACAAGGGTGAATGGGTGACTTATGTGATCTTACACGTGATTATAGTGTAAAAAATGCATGTAATTCGACCCTTTTTGTATTCTCTTATTTGGTTATTGTTGATATTTGAACTCATCTATCTCTCTATACATGAGTTAGATTAATACATGAACAATGACCAAATAAAAGAACACGAAAAAACCGAATCACATGTGATTATTACACTAAAAATCACATGTAACAACATCACATACACACACACACACACNTTTTAATAAATAAGTAAATTAATTAATTCTTGATTTGTCACTTCACAAAAAGACACAACCTTTACAAACTTGAAAATTTTATTGAAATCCCATAAATCTCCCTCTCTCTTTCATTCCCCATCCCCCTTTGCC
Organism: Carthamus tinctorius; assembly: GCA_001633085.1. Classification (NCBI taxonomy): domain Eukaryota; kingdom Viridiplantae; phylum Streptophyta; class Magnoliopsida; order Asterales; family Asteraceae; genus Carthamus; species Carthamus tinctorius. The sequence continues at coordinate 8,752 of LUCG01306868.1, forward strand.
TGCTGCTTATATATTTGTAGTGATAACAACAGCAAGCAGCTTCTTCTTCTTTAACCACCTGCAAATTAAACTTGATGGGTCGCCATTCTTGTTGTGTGAAGCAGAAGCTCAGAAAAGGTTTATGGTCACCTGAAGAAGATGAAAAGCTTCTTAAATACATTACCAGATTTGGTGTTGGTTGCTGGAGTTCTGTTCCTAAACATGCCGGTTATTACCTTTTCTTCAATCTCTCTTTCAAAATTAAACCCATTGCAATAAAAAGATGCCAACGAGTCTTTTCTCAAAGACCCGTTGGTCGTTTCTGGATTCTGTCTCGTTTTTTTTTTCATTGCAAATTTCAAGAAAAGATGCGGGTTTTTCAAGAATGGGTCTTTTCTCAAAGACCCGTTGTTTGTTTCTGGATTCTGTCTAATTTTCTCATAGCAAATTTCATAAAAGATGCGGGTTTTTCAAGAATGGGTATTTTCTCAACGACCCGATGTTTGTTACTTGATTCTATCTCATTTTCTTCTCTCTTTGTAACAAAAAAACGATTCTTTTTTCATTGATAAGACGCGGGTTTGGGATTTTTTCTGTGTTTGTCAAGAAAAAAGGCGAGTTTCTTTCATTGCAATTGCAATGAAAAACACGGGTCTTTAATTTGTTTACGAAAAGAAAACGAGTCTTTTCATTGCAAATTGCAAGAAAAGACTCGGGTTTTCGTTTTTCTATGTTTCCATTAATATAAAGTTTGAAACTTTTTGACTTATTTTGGAATCTTGAACAAAAAGCAGGATTGCAAAGATGTGGGAAGAGTTGCAGGCTGAGATGGATAAACTACTTGAGGCCTGATCTTAAAAGAGGAATGTTTTCACAACAAGAAGAAGATCTCATCCTCAATCTTCATCAAGTTCTCGGCAATCGGTAAACACAATTCGCCTTCGAAAACCCCCGATTTTTTCTTGAATCTTTGTTGAAAATTTCGCTAAAAAAAAGTGGTCTCCAGGTGGGCACAAATTGCAGCGCAGTTACCAGGAAGAACAGATAACGAGATCAAGAACTTCTGGAACTCGTGTTTAAAGAAAAAGCTGATGAAGCAAGGGATTGATCCAAACACCCACAAACCGATTACCGATAATAACGACGTTAAAGAGAAAAAGATTGAATTTTTCGACAAAAAATCCGAATTTTTCCCAAGTTCTTCATCATCAATGCCAATGGGAGGAGCTGAATTAGAGCAAGCTTTTCATGTCAACAATGGTGGATTGATCTTATCATCATCATCATCAATGGAAACCGGTTCGTTTCTAACCAAATCCGTCTGCGATCCCTTATTCTTAGTCGAATTCCAATCGGATATCGACCCAATCACCTACAACTCCAATCTTTTGTCTCAATATCAACAAACCGGTTACGACACTTCCTTGCCGAATTTAGCAAGTTTTTCGGACCACTCGGGTTCAAAAATGAATACAAGTTCATTCATAATGAATGAAGCAAGAGAAAGCTCAAGCACCACCAATAGCTCACAGATGAATAACAGCCTTTCTGCAGGGTTCCAACAGATGACATTTGAAGGAGAAATGTTTCAATTCAATGGGATCAATGTGAAATCTGAAGAAGGGTGTATAGGTCAATGGGAACAACAAAATATGCATGAGGTACAAGTCAATAATGCATCAGATTTCAATATCTACCCAATGGGGTCACTATCTGGTGAATACACTGATGTTTTCCATCAGATATGATTGATTCACATGTAAATTTAAATACACCATTTATTTTCTTTATTATCAAACAAAATAAACTCAAAAAAAGATGTTGATGGGCACAGGGCACAAATACCCGATTAATCATACGGGTATACAACTAGTTTTATATGAAACGTATAATATTTTTGTAATTTTTTTTTTCTTTCGGGTTTTTCTTTTTGGGTTTTGTTTCGGGTATAGAGAGAGATATGACGAAGGCTTTGTAAAGTTTTGTTGGATTGTTGAAAAGGGTGGGTTACAACATTTTGATGTCGTTTAATTTGGCTGAATAAGACGTATATTAAAAGTGTCTGAGTTCACGTGTCATATTGTAATTTTTCCGTTTTTTGACTCGGTGTTTAACGATTTTAGGCGTTTAATCGTTTTGGATGAACTACTTAAACTCGACGATTCTTTTACTTTTTTTTTTTTGGTTTATCAACGTGATACAAATCGATACGGTGATCCCATGGCCATATACTCAACGGATATTGTGATTTGGGATGCAGGTTCTTCAAGGTGCGTTTGATACGTGAGACAGGAAAAAACATGACCGAACAAAAACTATTTGTTCCATGTTTGGCATGAACATTAGACTGGATAGAAGACTAAGTTAGACAAAAATCAGGAAGATATGACAAGATTAGTAAATTACTAAACTACCAATGTCAAATTAAAACCCAAAATCCTTTCCCAAGTCTTTCATAGCTTCACTCACCTTCCTCACACTCTAGTTTGTTTACTCCTTGATACGGGCTAAGACGTGGAGGAATGGGCCTTGAAGTTTTTAGAGGCCCATGATCGGGGTAGCAGACAGGGCCGTCTTTGAAAGGGAATAACTTTTGCTACGAGTGTCCGATTCGGACGGTCCACCTATCAAATCGAAGCTTGAGACAGGGAGCACGCGTTGGTTAGGACCTACGGTGCCTAACGAACTTTTAAACCCCTAAAAATGCTGTTTAAGTCACTTTTTGGACGTTTTCGTGGTTTTCCGTACTTTTGGGCTTTTATTTTGGGCCCGTTTTGCTTGGCCCGTTGCTTTTATCAGGCACGGCTTGTTTTGGTTCCTTTATTTAGCTACCGCCTTGTAATTCAGATGGTCACACATTGAATCTGAAAACTTTTGATTTCCTCCCAAATTTTGAGTTCTTGTTGAATTTAGATTTGAAGCCTAAAACTTGGTATTCGTAGGATCAACAAGTTTTAGAAGAAACTAACACAGATATTCATAGAATCAACGTGTTTAGTTTGTTTTCGTTTGCTTACGCTGCATCACTCCTGTCCTGTTCAATCTTGTCTTATTGAGTCCCTTTTGTGTAACTATATGTTTAGCTAAATCTCACTCTCTCTAAATTTTGTTAAATTACTAAATTATCCATATCTAAAAAACCCTAGATCCTTTCACAAGTTATTTCATCTACCCACCTTATTCTAGCTCATTGAACAAACACAATAATTCTCACTATAATGAGAATTTGTAACCATGAGACAGAAAACAAGAAACAAATTCTGGGGGAAATAAAACTTTTCAGAAGTGTAGATGGGGTCCCAACTTTGAGCTATATGAGCACACATACACTTAGGTAGGGGTGTGTGGCCAAGTTCCCTAATATGGAGAAAGAGTTCATCTATATATGCTATTTCTGAAAAGGTCAAGAACTCATAACTCAAATAATTGAACTCAAATTCCCCATTTTTTACATTTTCTTCAAGATCAAAAGTAAAAACACCCATAAAACCATGTCGTAAATCCTACTAAATTCAGTGACCATAATTATTGTGGACATATGGAATCGATCCCAAGACAAATGAGACATGCCACTGCATTCCTTAGGCCTCAATCAGTATGCCACAACTCTTGCGGGTTGGATCCTATGATTCTCGACAAGTATCAAGTCATCGAAACGGTCTCTTTACTATAACGATACAAATGGAGCTTTGTGTACATGTATTGTTACAAGAGCAATTAGTATGCATACAAAAGCATAAATTTTGAGCTTATTAGAAAAGCTCGTTTGGAAGATATTCTTTAAAGCTATCTCATACAATGTTTCTATAAGCTTTTTCAACATTTTTTTTTTCTTCCAATTTTTCCAATTATATGCCCCTTGTATTTAGAATAAAGTAACTTTTCAAGATATGTCCTTTTAAGTTATTTACATCCGTACTTAGCTATGACATTTTTCACCTTTTTTTCTTCTTCCAATAATGACCCTTTATTATATAATACAACAATTTTTCACCATGTCTTTTTAAGTTATTTTACATTCCTATTTAACCTATCAACTAGTTTTTACCAAACATAACTAGTTTGCTTGTTAGCCGACAACTATCTTTTCTGCTAACAGCTAACTTATCAACCAACAGCTACCTTAACTCAGCTATTCTGCCGAATAATGCCACAAACAACACCCGTATTGGGGTGCTTATCCATGACAAAATGAAATTGGAGATGGGATTCGTTAAGGCCTAGGACGTCATGAAAACGAACAAGAGAGGCATACGCAAGAGCGATGTGTAGGCATGAAAGAAAGACAATGACAGGGTGCAAAAAACCGAATTACTTAAAAGGCAAAAGGCAAAAGAAACCAAAAATTTCCCATTTGCCTTAATAAGTTCACCAGCAAACAACCCTACAAAAACCAAAACTTTTGCAATAAGTTGTTGGGTACATAATAGCCATGGTAAATAAAGTCATCCCTTCATTATTCCTCAACTGTTCTTAAAGTAACAAGCCACCCCCACCCAATTATAATCACTTTAAATTGCCCACTTAATGACATTTATAAAAAAGATAACTTCACAAATATCATAACTTCCATCCTCTTTCACTACTTTAACAGTATTTACAAGTACTATGATAACTTAAAGGTCTAGTTTAGCAACACAAACTAGGTAAGTACTAACAGGGTAAGAATGCGGTAATCATTGACCACATAAGAGTCATTCCCTTAGCTTACCAGGTCAACATCTCTGACGGGATATCTGTCTGTTGCCCTGTGAGAGAAACGGTAAACAAGTAGTAAACAACCCCAAACCTAACAGTTAGCTTACCCGGTAAGAATCTTGAACAACAAAAGGGGTTTGGTAAACAACAACATCGCTGACCGGATAAGCATCTCTTACCTCGTAAGAGACGAGAAGCATATAGTAAACAACCCCTGACATTAAAGATCAAGAATGGGGTCATGTGGATAGTTGACAAACTCTCATAAGTCATTTAAAAGGGCATTAAATCACCTTAAATTCCATAATAAATGAGATATTATAAAAGATGCATCATAAAAATCAAGACTTGCAGTAAATTAAAGAAGTCCAATTTGAATTTAATCATCTTTTTTCACATTGGAGTTCAATAATGGGGACTCACCTGAATGTAGTTGACAAACTGTGACAGGTACCCTGAAGAACATAACTCAGCTGAAAGCAACTGCATTTATTTGTTGTTATCTTTTTCGGGATTTCGAACAAATTACTGAGTGAAAAGGAGTCGTTCCAAACATGGGTTTGACACGAAAAGTTTCTTAAATGAGTCGAATCTTGAAGTCTTGAAAAGATAGTTCACCACCCAAATATAGAAGTCTTTAAAGCGAAAGAGACGTTGGCTTAGTGAAGAACGCCACGAAAAATGATCCAAACGCGAGGTTTTGTGACGTAGACGGGTAAGAACGAGAAGACGGGTAAGATCTTTATATAGATATAGCGGACGTGAATCTTATCTCAATAAAGAGAGTTCTCTTTCACATTTTGGTGTTAGATGAAGAGGTAAGACTCTTATTAGTTTCTTTACAAAGAAAGAATCATATCAAACTTTTGATTCTGATGGTTTATAGTTCCATGAATGTGTTTGAACTATTATCAAGAATCAAACTAAGATCGAAATTGTTAGAATATGTGGAACCCTCTAAATTTCTATTCCTAATACTTGCTCTGATACCATGTTAAGGTATTTTGAATTTGCTTTGATACCATGTTAAGATATTTTGAATCCCCATGAATCTCTATCTAAAAAATTCTTAGGCCACCCGTACCGCCGTGCGGGTAGGGGGCGGGTTCGGCCACTGATTCACGTGGGTAGGGAAGGGTGGTGGTACGCCCTGTGCGGGTAGTAGCCGGCAAGCGTGGAAGCGCAATCGGGTTGCTCTCTCTCTCTCTCTCTCTTTCCTTCTTTCTCTCTTTACATATATA
>LUCG01306869.1:0-11899 GCA_001633085.1 Carthamus tinctorius
ATGTATACAAAATATATACTAGGAAATGAAGTTATTTTGTGACAAAACTAAAACAGTTAACACCAAAAATTATTAGAAAATGAAAATTAGAGTATGGGTGAACAAAGAAAACACGGCATGTGATGGAGATTTTCTTAAGATTAGTAATCTTTTATTATGAAGTGTTAATAAATATTTTTTTATAAAGTAAATATATTCGGGGCGGGGCGGGTACCCGCAGGTAGTAAATTTTGTGAACCGAATCCGACCCACGACTTAGCGGGTACCCTCATTTTCTGGTTTTTCAGGACGGGTTGCTCGGGTATCGGTTTTCTCGGCTTCAGATCATACGATTCGGTTCGGTTTTTTGGGTTTTCGGTTTTTTTGAACACCCTAAATTAATCAGTAGTTTTATTTTAATATTTTACATTATGTGATCAATAAATAATAATTAAATAAATTCATTAAATCATATATATTGTATTTATTTGGGGGCCGGCAAGAGTATTTAATGCAATACATAAATATGAATTTTCTTTTGTACATTGTAGTTTCTTATTAAGGGCATTAAATATTGCATTTGTAACGTTAAATCACTTAAAATAAGATGTTATTGGTAGTCCAATTGGGATTATATTTATAGGTAGCTCACGAGTCGGCCCGAGAAGTTAAGAAAAAAAGAAAATAAGAAGACGTAAACCACAAGGGTGATGGCGTGCTGCGAAAAGACCTAAAGGGACGTGGTGGAATATTCCATCTGCCCCAGGTTCAAGTCCAGAGGCTAGCATCCTGTAGTCATGCTTAGTCTTAGAATTAGTAGTGGGAATTCTCTCCCTAGAAGAGTTGTCGTCCAATGTCCTCCAACACAAAAGGTCAAAATTTTATTTTTGAGTAAATTATGGATTTGGTCCATCGGTGGTTTTTATGGATTTCGTCCCTAGACTTTAATAATTATGGAATCGGTGTCTTTGGTTTGCAATTTCTGTTGAATCTGGTCCCTCGTCCTAACGTCCATCCATCTAGTCCATTAAAGACGAGGGCATAAGGATCGTTTTTCATATTCCTTTACATTAATACTGTTTAAATCAATCTTTTTGAATCAAGGACCAAAATTGTATATATTGAAACTTAGAAGGCTACATTTACTTGTTTAGTGAGTTGGCTACTTAAACATCATTAACGATTTCTTTTGTATTTTAACTAATACAATTACGTGTTCTTAACATTGAATTTAACATCTAATTTCGGCTTTAGGAACTAAAACTTTCACCTCTAAATACATATATGTGTTGTGATTTGTGAAAGTTATAATGTCAAATAACATATATATATATAAAAGAGTGATGATCATTAATAGAAACATCTTATAATTGTTTTAACTAAAAATTCAAACACAATCTATCCTTTTGTCCAAAAATTAGATCTATATTTAAAATTTCAACATGATTAAATAATGATTGTTTCAAATTATCAATCCAAATAATAATACTTATTTAATACTTATATCCTTAATCCTTTGAATTAAAATTTGAGTTTTGTTAAGGTCAAAGATTACATAATGATGATGTTTGAATGAGCATATCACAATATACATATTGTGGATAACCATCCTCTCATAACTTTTAAATTATTCATATGTGATTAAACTATGAACTCAATCATGCATTCTTGATTCTAAATGTGGGACATTGAGAATAGGTGTATCAAAACATACAATAAGACATTTTAATATTTAAAAGAGTGTTTTCAAGATCTTCATAAAATAATATTTGCAATAAATTTAGATATCATATGATTAATCTAGTGGATAATTAATTAAAAGAACTTTCCAAAATATTAAAGTGAATACAAAATATATAGTTGTTCTATTTTCTAGAGAACTTTAGAATTTTATCTGTTTGTCATCATATCGCGTAAAAATATTGGTATTTTTATACTTGGGGGGTGTTTAGGATTGCGTTTGAAAACAACTTATGCTAGAATGAAAAAATGATTATCTCTTTCTTGAAACAGTTAAAATGAATTGTCTTTTTGAAGAAGCCATAAGCACTCTTATCCAAACATTCAAAACTACTTATTTTCTTCCTTATAATGAAATCAGTCAATAAGTTGTTTTCAAACGCAATCCTAAACACCCCCTTAACAAGAATTTCCAACTTTATTTTAATAAGAGTACATTGCAATTTCAGTCCCTATGATTTGGTTTGGTTCTTATAAAATTTTCGTTTCAAGGAAAACCACATGAGATGTAAAATTATATGACTTTGGTCCTCCCGGTAAAATAATCATTTTATCTCCAAAATATTAGGGTAATTAAAAAAATTATAAAATAATTATTTTACCTTCATATGTAAGGCATACGAGAGAGTTAACGAATGAAATTTAACTTCTATTAATAAAAGAAATCAAAACCAAATAATTTTATATACCATAAGAATTTTTTTTTTTTTTGATAAGGTTCACCTGGGCTTTGCCCAGGCNGTGGCCCTTAGTTGCTCACCCCCGGATTCGAACTTGGGTTGGTTGCTCACCCCAGATTCGAATTTTCTTACAATAAAAGTTTTATAAGGGCCAAAATTTAAAAATAAAAGAAAAAAAATCATGGGTAGAAAATTACAATTTACGCTATTAATAATGAACACCTTTTAATACCCTTCGTGGTCCCTTTATCACAAAATGCAAACCAAAGTAAAGTAGCACATTCATAGTTCATAGCCGACAAAACTCATACCACATCAATTATCTTTTCATCTTTGAATTATGAGTATTCCGATCAGTTTGTGTGTACCTTGATTAATTAATATTAGGTGTCGGAGAACAAGTAAGAAAATTTTCAGTGAATTTGCAGGACTCGAACCTTTAACCTTTGAGAAGAATCCCCACTAGGATCATATCTGTTATCTTTCCTTTTGTTTTGTTTTGTTTTGTAGTATTAGGGTCTGTTTGTTAGCGGTATTATGAGTTTAATAGGACTTACAACTTATTTGCTTAGTTATACATGATTGTTTGGTAGTGATTAAATAATATAGAAAGTGGGTGTGAGAATATGTGGAACCCCTATATTAATCTCCAAAAGAGCCCCTTGAGGAGAGAATGGGGGTTCCAACATATATAGTGAAGATTTGGTCCAAGTCTAACAGATGTAAGACTCTAACAATTGGTTATTCAATAAGCTTTTAAGGATGAGTTTTATGTTAAAAAAAAAGGTTTTTACAAGTTTGTCCCTCTTTATTAATAAAACAAGTTTCTTCTGTCCATGGAAAAGAAAAAACAAATAAAAACCTTCTCTGTCCACACAGACAACTTTATCTAAACAATAGATTACCAATTAAATAGTCCCTCGTACTCAATAAAAACTTTTAATTAACCACTTATAAACTTTTCATAAATTCTTTAATTTTTTTTACCACTATAACAAATATAGGACGTCTATATGAAACTTTTTTCAAATAGTATCTTATAAAATAGTTAATAGGACAGTTTATTTAAAAAATGTTATAATTTTTTCTTGAGACGTCTAAAAACATCCTATAAAACACTTTGTTATGACACTTTTTTTATATTTTAGACGTCTTATAAACTCAATCTTATTGGTGTACAAGAACAAATAATCAACTTTATTTATGAATTTCATTCCAAACAACAAAAATATATATTAAGGACAGATGTCACTAATTATGTTACAATAAGAACTATTTGCAACTTTTGTAAAGCCCAAAAGGCACCAAAAGTTTTAGGTAGATGGTCAAATAGTTAAAGTTTGTTTACCATAACTTGAAAGATCTTTGACTTAATGTTCAATTATTGGTTTTTGGTGATTTAAAAAAACACATCAATTGAAAACCCATGTGGAGGGTTTGAAATGTGTGAAATATATAGAGGTTATGACATAAATAATATTATTTTGAAAAAATGTTATATTTTATTAAAAAAGTTATTTTTTCTAACTTAGTTTTAGAAAAACTTATTGATAAAAATATAATAAAAATAATTCTTTTCCATAGTAATAATTGTGAAGATTTCTATAATACTGAGAATTTCAATCTCTTTTTTAAAGATAGATAAACTCATACACATGTTTTCGTGATATCTGGGATCTATTCAGGCACCTGACTAATTCGCATAAGTCTCAAACCAGCTCCAAGGCCGGCCCGAAACCCAGGTAACTCTACTTGCTGGCGCATGGTTTCGAACCCGGATAGTGTACCATCCACTGACCTCTCAGGATGTTACCTCTACTACTAGGCTAGACAAGTTTTATTCTTCGTCTTCTATTTATTTATTTCAGAGGAATGTTTATAAAATCGGTTGATAAAAAAATTGAAATCTCCATTTTAAAATATTACAAATGATTTCAAATGTACTCCTTTTTACATGTTATTTAAAATGATTATCTTCTTTTACATAAATCGACATCAATTTAAAATGATTATCTTTTTTACATCAATTTTTTGGTTCAAGTGTTCAATGATTTTGCCTTCTAAAAAAAGTGATCAATGATTTGATTTGATTTAAAAAGGTTAAAATCTTCACTTGTTACTAACATAAGGAGGTTCATTCCAAATTAAATATATTATTTTTACATGTTATTAAAATCCCCTTCCTATGAGTAAGGCATCGTTTGTTTTTTCAAGAGTTCAAAGTCTTTACATCTAAAAAATAAGAGATGGAACCTCTTAAAATTTTAAAGCACGGTAAGACGTTTTTAGACTTTTTCTTAAAAATAAAACAAACAATCTCAATATGCATATAAGGGTTTTAATTCAGCAAATCATTTAATTTTTAGACTTAAGAGGCCTTAAAAGGTATTTTTATAGAAAACAAACAACCCCTAATATGCATACAAGGGTATTGAAATGGAAACAACAACAAAAAAACAAAAAACGTGGAAAGAGATGTGAGTCGCTAGACGATTTGGTCTATGAGATGTGATGAGAGAAAAATGGATAAAACTTTATCTTTTTCAAAGAAAAGAAACCCATATCCTTTTAATCGAAATATAACCAATATTAGGGAGGTGTTTATTAACTTATTCCATTATGGTAACCGGAATAAACACTTTCTATTTTTTGGATGGAAGAAAAACTACTTATACCGTATTGGCATCGTTGATAAGGAGCTTTTGAAAAATCATTTCATTCTAACTTATTTAAACAACTAACCCCAATGGGGCAGCCTACTGGTTAAGACTTAGTGTTAGAGAAAAACCCACCCAAGTTCGAATCCGGAGGTGAGCAACCAGGGGCCACTGAGTATTAATCCCAGGAGAGCATGCTTTAACTCTCGGTAAAAAAATACCAAGGATGTAGCCTAGGCAAACCGAGGTGAACCTTATCAAAAAAAAAAAACTTATTTAAACAACTTGGAAACCAGATTAACTTTTTACCATTTGTTTACCTAATAAATATATCCATGTATTCTCTCGTCTCCTCTGTCGATTCTTCATGCTCATGTTCCTGATCAATTTAACTCTCTCCTCTCATCATCTGCTTCCCACTTGTTCTCTCTTCTCATGGGTATATGTTTTCACCTCTTGATTCCTCTGCATGTGCATCCAGGGTTCAATCTTTTTAGGTTGGTTCTACCGGTTTGTGGTTTCTCTAGTCGATGCTTTCCTACTTTCTCATATGTTTTCTACCCGTTCAATTCAAGTTGATTCGACTGGTTTGTGTTGGTTAATAAAATCGGTTGTAAAAATCGATTTCTCTCCCTAAATTCGATTCTTTCCTACTCGTTCAATTTGGTTCGATTCGATTGGTTTGCGTTGATTAATAAAATCAATTCTTTCTTGATTTCAATTTGTATTAATATTATAAAGTGGACTGTAAAATCAATTTTTGTAAAATCCGATTTCTCTCCCTAAAATCAATTTATGTAAAACCGATTTCTCTCCATAAAATCGATTATTTCCATAATATAAACTTTGGCTAAGATTCTTGTGTTAATACTTAGTTCTATTTTAATCCATCAATGTTGTTATATATATTGAGACTCTTTCTTCATTTTATTAGTGGCTAGCCATAGATACTGCTACAAGAACTTGATCATCAATTAATCCAAATACTTTCTATAAAGCTTTTTTTACCATAATATGAGATGATAAACATTTTTATAAAAAAAATTAAGTTATTTTAAATAAGCAAACTCAAACAATCTAAAAAAATAGCCTTTTATTTCCTTTAATTTTAATAACCATTTCATCATATCTTTTCATGATGCTTTTTTTTGTGGTTCTAGTTTCTAACTTTTTGTTATTTCAATCTATATTCCCTACCGACATGATATTATATATTATATCTAATAAGAGACTAACTATTTCGTCTATAAGACCCGTTCTAAGCCGTAAGTCCATATACATACAACACAGACAATATCTGATACAGTTGTCCGTAGATGTTACAACCAAATTTACCACAAGAGAGAGAGAGAGAGATGATATTTTATAATGTTCCGCCGATAAGAAACCTTGAAATGAAATGTTTATGATAGAGATTTTGAACCTCTGTGTAATTCGTTAGAGTTGAATCCATTTTTTAGAGAATTTGAACCTTAATTCTCTCTATTTCGGAGAACTTCTAGAGAATTTGCTGGGATGCTCCAAGAAAAGCCACACAATAGAACAAAATGTACACAAAACAATTTTTACTTATTTCTTCGATAAACCATTTACTTATCTGTTCAATAAACCAGATCAAATCAAACAAACCCAATCCCACATCAAGTAGGGTAGGATTCCCATTTAAAAAGCTTTAAAATGTCACTTGAGACTATTTAGATATGATGTTCAGGTGATGATTGGTAATCTCCCCTTTTTGGTCCAATATCTCCAATCTCTTTCAGAATCATTTGGTGTCCAAAAATGGGATATCAAGATTTGGCATACACTTGCAAACCAAGAACCCCTTTTTCATATCTATTATCTTCAAAAATACATTCATATAAAGTTAGTGTTTTTACATACATTGCCACTCAAGAAAACAGTTATACTACTCTTTGACGTATAGATCAGGTTTCAGTACATCCCACCCTCTCTAGAGACTCCACCTTCAAGGGGATAAGAGTGTGTTTGGCTTGGTTTACATACTACCTCGAAAATAAATGAATTGAACCATTTTCGCCCTTAGAATCAACTAGACTTTGAAGACGATACCTAACCGTCGCGTTATTAGACGAAAAACACCTTCAGAATGATGCTAATGTGAAGACATTCGTGTTCGATTTGGGAGAAGGGCGTAAATGCAAGTTTAAGATCATAAAAAGTACATACGATTAAACCCTAACCCAACACAACATAATTGCACTGGAGTGCTCCACTGACACCAAGTCTGTCAAAATCAGCTTTGCAGAAAAGGTCAAATAAATCTAAGTGTCGTAATAAATCATATGACGCCTTTGGATGTCCTTTAAAAGACATTTGTAAAAAAAATAACCATGCCCTTAATTTCATAACTCAAACGTATTATGACACATTTACTATAACTGTTTGGTCCTATAAACTGAAGTCCCATAAAGCAATTTACTAAAAATTTAGACATATTTGACGACCTATAGAATCGATTTTGCAATAGTGCCAAATAAGATAAAACTTTATCTCTCTTATGAATCAACATCAATCGTGTTTGCAATCACGGACATGAGATCGAGCAGTTAGATTGATCGATGTCGATGTAAAATCAACAATCAAGATGCATGGAAAGTCAATAATACCCCCAAGAAAACACTAACCTAAACTGAATCCAATTCAAGATTTTGATATGGAGAAAGACAACCAACATGAAGAAAAATAGAGGTTTAAGAATTGACTGATACCAACCCCCACCACCTCAGGCTTTTTTTAAACTGCATGTTTCCACTCCACAAACACCATAGACAAACACTAGACTTCAAAATACCAAAAGCCATTTGTTGTCATCAAGATAAAATCTTTCCTAATCCTAATGACCTTCCACTAGTGACCTTTTTCCATTAATTCCAGTACAAATTAAGTTGTTTGTGCGGATTAACTTGTCTATATAAACCGAAAGGTTTTTATCTGGAAAGGTTTTTTCATTGATGGAAGGAGTGTGTTCTTTAATTGGGATAGACAGGTGCAGGAAAAACTCGGTTGTTTGCATAAAGCTCCTCCCCTCTAAAAGCTTACTACATAAGTCACTTTCTATATCATTAAGCCACTACCAAACAGTCATGTATAGCTGACTGAATAAGTTACGAGTCTCATTAAGCTCGTTAAGCTGCTAACAAGCATGCCCTTAGACTAGGACAGTACAAGACCGAGTGAAACAAAATATGTAGTTTTTCAGGGAGAGGGAACAAGATAAGTAAATTACCAAAACACCCATGTAAAGTTAAAACCTTACAACCTTCCAAAAGAGTTCACCCACCTTAACTCGGACCAACCGTATCAGATATTGTCCGCTTTATCCACAAGACTCACAGTTTTAAAACGTGTCTGTTAGAGAAAGTATCCAATCTCTTATAAGGTAACTTTTGTTCTCCTCCCCACTGGATTGTGAAATCTAAGGAGGGAAACAAAAGCCACCTTACCTCCTCTATCAGACACATTTTAAAACCGTTAGTCCAAATGTAGTAAAAGCAGACAATATTTATTAGGTACGGTTGGCAGGGGATGTTTCAGTTCAAGTCCCATCCTTTCCTTCATTTTCTAAAGAGCAAGTAAATGATGATGGTTTTCATTACTTTTCTTGCAAAGAGAAGGAAAGAAGGGGAAAAGGCTCAAATTTGACTTCATGTTTTAGGTGATGTTTTATAAGATTAAGGGGGTGTTTGGGACTGCTTATTTAAAACAACTTATGCTTATCTGCTTATTGCTGGTTGGAAAAGTTAAACAGTTTTGACTTCGTAAAAAAAAACTCCTTTCCTGGTTGGCTCCATTATAAGCCTTTTTATCCGAACACCCAAAACTCCTTATTTGTTAATTGGCTCCGTTATAACCAAATAAGGAGTTGCTAATACAATAAATGCATAAAAATCGACTTTACTGAAATGTTTTTCGGCAGGTTTATGCAAAGAATAAGTGTGAAACAGACATCAAAAGATGGGGTTACCAACAAAGCATTGAAAAATTGTGAGAATATAGTGACATCCAAACTTAATGGCATAAGGTTTTATAGTGCCATCACTCTCACCCACCACAAAATAACACACACACACAGACGCATAGTTTAACAACGATCCCATGATGCAAACGTTGATTTATTACACTCGAACGATTATGGTAAAGGGTTTCATTTTTCCTACGTTCAATAAAGCAAATAGCAAGCATGGAGCACATACCTTTGCAATATGAGCTTAAAGATGTATAGAAGCTAATGCAACTTCAAATCCTTTCACACAGTCCAAAAGAATCAAGTTGTCTCTATAAGGTCCTGAGAAATATGAGACATTTGAGCTTCACATTCACAGAAATATACACAAGTAAGCACATAAATAGAGTATAATGGATCACAATATTCATTATGAATAGTAGTTTGTCACAACTCACAACCATACAACGATGAAACTTTGCTTAAAGTTAGTCGTCATTAAAAGGATAACTCGAGGACAATTTAAGCATAGTGTGTAATAAAATGAGCCGAAGTAGATGGCTTTACCTTGCTCGACATATGAGGAATTAAAAGCTTAACAAAGATATGAAGAAAAAAATCGAAGATAAGAGTAAAAATGACACGAATGATTTAAAATAAGAATCCATCATTTCATGGACCACGTAAATTTTTTCTTGGTTTTGCTTCTTATAAAAATTTAATTACAAGAAAATCCCCATGGTATAACAAAGATGCATGGTTTTGGTCCCTCCCACGGTCCCACTAACGGAAGTAAAATTCCAACCGTTAACTCCTTCATGTCTCTTGCATATGAGGGCAAAGTAGTCATTTTATCTCCCGAATATGATATGGCAAGTTGGCAACATATACTGAAATATCTTTTCAATTCACCCTTATATTTCACAGATAAAATGACTAGTTTACCATAATTTGCAAGGCACGTGAGGGAGTTAACGGATGGAATTTAACTTCCGTTAGTGGAAAGGACCAAAACCAAGCATTTTTGCACACCACAGGCATTATCTTGCAATAAAAATTTTGTAAGGACCAAAACCAAGAAAAACCACAATGACGAAAATTGCAGTTTACTCCAAGAAAATGAAGTACAAACCTGGGAATGAAGCATCCAGACTTGCACAAGGTACAACGGTTCTCCCATCTGAACATGCACGGCACTTCAGCAGAGCATATAAAGATGCTACCAAAGAATCAATAAGTCCAATTTAGTACAACCTTATCAGATGCTCTTAATCAATAAGACCGTAACTTCAAAACCACAAAGCATACAAAGCCCATCGACAACCGTATGTCCTTAAGGGCCGTTCAGCCGGCAAATAAATGCTACCATACATCACAAATTCGAGTTTCCTCAGGGCCACTGGGGATTTCGGGATCTTTTCCAACCGTTAAGTTCTGGGTCCCATAGGATGATCAGGATCAGTTATTCACGTTTCGTGCTTGTACTCGTAAAAAGAAAAGATTCCATACCTTTATACACCATTCTTCAAAATGCAGCTACAGAAGCCAGTTCTTTACCACATCTGCAGCTGTATGCTGAACAAATGAGCTTACCGACTCTGTTAGGACATGTACATGAAGGTAAAGACAGAATCAACACAAAATCAGTGTCTGTATCGGTGATCTTATGAATGAACCTATCTTATTGAAAAAAAAAACATAAGTTGTATTTGTACAAGGGTCATTGTGCCCCAATCTGTAAAACAAAAGGATTTCTACAGTCTAACTCACTACCTTAAATAGCAGTAAAAATCCGGTAAAAAAACATCGAAAAGGGTTCTCTCAAATATCAACTTCTTAACGGGGTTCTAAAAAAAGAATCTGTAGCCTAATTACTTAACGGAAAACGTCAAATTCTCTCTCTCTCGTCTATAGGTAGTATACCGAACATTTCTATACACGAAAAAAACGACTTTAAACCATCATATTTAGCTCCGATAAATCATCCATTGGAATCTCGAGACCCATAAAGCCATCGTCTTGTAACACTTCCTCATCGATGTTCAACCACGACCCGAAATCATCTCCAACGCCAAGAACGTCCATTTCCGGAAGTTCCAGGTGCGAAAAATCAAGCGGCTCCTCAGAATCTTCCTCGTATTTGTCGTTTTCCGTGATTTTTATCTCAACAGACTTCGGGGCAGAAAATGCCGTTGGTTTATTCTGATCCGAAATCTTGCCCAATGGACCGTTGATGGAAGCGGATAACTGAGTTGTTTTCTGTTTAAGTTTTGATTTTGTCTTTCTTTCACCCTTGGCATTGCTCGATGGCGGCCGGCCGACTTTAGTGGGACCGTTACCTTTCCATTCTCGGTCTCTTTCGGTCCGTTTTCCTTTTGCACCGTTAAGATTCGATGTTTTCGTGATTGTTGGTGTTTTTGTGGAAGTACCGGCAACAACGTCATCGAGATACAACTCTTTCTTCTTGGCCCTGCTTGACCATATGTCTTCTTTGCCGATAGTTTGCTCGGATGAGTGGTTTACGGAGATATACGTGTCGTGATTGCTTAATGAAGGACTTGGTTGTGTACCTAGTTTAATTTCACCAAATGAGAAGAGACCCATGTCATGAAATGCGGAAATGATAGAGGTGTAAAGTAGGGGGAGGTTCGTAGGAAAATTGCGAATAAAACGAAAAACTGAGGAACACCCTGGTAACATGCACATGTGCATACAAGTTATAACATGCACACGTGCATAAAACCAAAAAAGGACTTAAATTACACGTATCCTAATGTGCATATGTCCTGATGCATGGTTGTTAGGGCATTTCTTAGTTTTTTCATTTTATTTAGGTTTTCCCCTTAACCTCAATCTCTCTATCTCTCTCTCTCTCT
>LUCG01306872.1:0-10022 GCA_001633085.1 Carthamus tinctorius
TAAGGATGTAGAGTGTAATAAAAGAGATTGAGATTTCAACTTGGTCGAATTATAAGGATTGTAATAGTTGTACATGATGCTTAAAAAATAGTATTCTTGAAAAGTTGGAAAGTTGGAAAGTTGAAATTTTTTTTGACAAAATTTTCTTTATATATAAAGATAATAAAGCGGTCAAAAAAAATCTAATGGTATCAAAACAAATATAAAAGAAACTCGATTTTCTTATATAATCCTTAATTTAAAATTTTTATTAACATGAAAATCCCAAAACACAAACCCCACCGCCCACAAATTTCCCCAACAAATTCCGTCCATTTTCTTTCTTTGTAATCAAATTCTCGAATCAATTGTGAACTATTCAAACTTATAAGAAACAAAGAGATAAGCTTTAATACTTTAATCGGTTTCTTCCAGTATTTTGAGGACAATTGAAAAAGATTGAGTTGTTGATGATTGCGAGTGCAAATCCTTCTGCAAATAACAATGGGTCAAACGCAAAAAGGGTCATATTATAAATTCCGTTAATGGTGGTGGTGGTAGTTTAATTCCCGTTGTTGGTTAAGCCGCTGTTATTTGCAGAAGGGTTTGCACTTGCTGCCATCAATCAAAAACACAATCTTTTATGATTACTGTCAAAATACGGGAAGATATCGAACGAAGGAGTACAATGCAGAAGTAGTCAATGTTTATGAAAAATGTTGGAAATTGTCAAAGATGATATGAATGTTGAAAGATTGATTTACAATTTGTAGCAACATTCATGTCATCTTTGAATCTTGAAAGCAATGGGTTTGACCTCAAAAGTCAAACTGTCCTTTTCTTACAACCCAATGCTGAAGATGGTTTTTACCACAGGTTTAGATCATGATTTGCATCTCAAGATGGTTTCTTTATCTTGATGCAGTTATCGTACATTCAAGAAGGTGTTTACAAAATCTAAAATTGAATTCATTGTTTGAAATAAAGCAGGTTACCGAGTTATGAATGTTACTACAAGTTGTAACCCTTTCTTCGCAACCTAAGAGGG
Organism: Carthamus tinctorius; assembly: GCA_001633085.1. Lineage (NCBI taxonomy): Eukaryota > Viridiplantae > Streptophyta > Magnoliopsida > Asterales > Asteraceae > Carthamus > Carthamus tinctorius. The sequence continues at coordinate 1,028 of LUCG01306872.1, forward strand.
TTACAATTTGTAGTAACATTCTTAACAACGTAAGACCTACAAATAAGTGTCATTGCTTGATTTTACCAAATAGGTAAGTTCACCTTCGAGCTGGTTGCCAAATGTTGTGAAACTTGATCTGCGATGATGGGTATTATCCTTTCTACACGTCTTAAAGCACTTGGATATATCAGGGATAGCAATCGATAATGATATTAATTTGTTTCATAAAGTTAGCATGCTTCCTTCTTTACTTACATTGAATCTACCCTTTGGTGGCACCAATATCCCTTCTGTTAAATTCGTTAATTTCAAGTCTCTTAATTTACTTGATCTCTCTAAAAATGACATAGAAAACATTCTTCCCCTTTGGTCATCCGATCTTACTTGCCTGATGCATCTACATCTTCAAAGTAACTACTTTACGTAGGTTGATTCCCGATAATACTATACGCCAAGTCATGCAGGTGATAGATATCAAAAGTAATACCTCAGAATCTTGAATCTGCAACCAAATAAGTTTACGGGCAAGATTCCGCTACAACTTTGTTACCTCAATGGAATCTGCAACCAAATAAGTTTATGGGCAAATTTTGAATGTGGCATGGAATAACATAAGAGGGGCGATTCCCGCATTGCTTCGGGAATTTAAATGGTATGATCATGAATAACCCCGACTTAGAAGATACCATTGACTTCTTGAAGAAGAAATTTTGGCTTCCAATAAGGGAATTAAGTTGTTGGACTTCCCTCTCAAGCAAACAACATTGTTGGAGAGATTCAAGTTGTCTTGGTGAGTCTTTCTAGAAACCTGCTAACTGAAACATTGTTAAGATACTGCTAAAGATACAAATTCTTCAACATTGTTAAGGTAGTTTTGGTATGCAGACATGGTTAGACAGAAACCGAACCAGACATGACAAAAAAGTAGGATTGGACGGGATAAGGAGAGTAGGAATGGACGGGATAAGGCCGGATAGAACAAGTGTTTGTCAGGTGTTTGTATGACTAGGAATAGACATAACATAACTAGACAAGTAAGTTCTTTAAAATTTAATATATCATATAATAGTTATAAATAACACAAATAAATACAGTTTATGAACAATTTTACACAATTTTCAAACATAAATACATACATATACGATAGGATCAAATTTGAACGGATGATTAGATATAAATGATGGTAGTTTGAAAAAACCCGTTTCATACAAAGAAGGTGAAGATTTTTGCCGCAGCAATGGTCATGAAGGTAGAGGCATCGGTGATTGGTAGACGATGGTGGTTGTGGATTCTAGTGGCGGTGGCAATCGACCATGGTAGAGGAGGTAGTTGTGGCCAATTTAGTAGGAGGCACTGGTTATGGTAGAGGTGAGTTGGTCTACGATGGTAGTAGTGGTGGCGATGAACGGTGGAGATCGGTGTCCAACGGTGGAGGAGGTGAAGGCGGCCAATGGTGGTGGTGATCGAAGGTGGTGGCCGACAATGGTTGTGGAAGCGGTGGAGGAGGTTGTTGTGGTAGAGGAGGAGGGGGAGGGGGCTAACGGTGGTGATCGGTGGTTACAGAGGTGGCAATGGACAATGTGGGTTGCCATTATTGACTAGTTGCAAGAGGACGGATACATCATACAATCACATTAGTGACGATGAAGACGGAGATGTTGAAAGCTTGTGGCTTTTTGGTAAAGTTCGAGTCTGTTGTATTTTTGCAGCGGGTTGATAGATGGAACAGGGAATAATAGGACATTATAATTCTTGCACCATTGCGTCAATATTTAAACGTTGTACACGTCCAAATCGCTGAAAAACGCGCTATATGTAGATCTGCAACTTTGTATCTCTTTCAACTCAGGTCTAGTTGAGACCAAGACCGATTAACCAAATCATCAGTTAGGACCACTGGACCCAATCCCTAATCCTATTGCCCAAATTATCCCACAAGAATTAACTCAAAGACGAAAACAAGTAATTGCTTTTAGAATGTATAACTGCTAAATAAATCAAAAAACACTGTAAGAATACAACCCACATTCATAGGAATGGAATATTAAGACAACTTTTTCCTTTCTTCATCTGATCATTACAACAATATTAACAAACCTGGATGAAAACACAGGAAGGAAGCTGCAGCTGCAGATAACAAAATATAGAACTGCAAACACAAGAAAAACATCGACAAAGCTAACTATACAACCACAAGGTTAGCTCCACTTCAATGTCCCTCCACTTGGTTGGTTAGTCAGAAAAAAAGCATACCGATTTCAGCCCCCCACCGCACCCTTTCTATTATCCAACTCTTGGCTTTTTTCCATCTTCAAGGTACAACCAATCATTGGTATGCATTCAAATCCACCACGATAAGGGTAAAATAGTAAAAACAAAGGTTGAAGATGAAGAGACCCCAGTACATGTTTTGTAATGTTATTGGGTGTTCCTTGTCAACCCACCTCGTGCCACGTTCCTGCAAGCATAGATCAAACAGAAAGATCTTCAATTAATTACTTGTTCTCTAAAGCAACAAGAAAATGTTTGAGTTAAGAAGCCTTGATAAATGACAAGAATGGCATTAGCATAAGTTTTGGCATCAATCAGTCACCCCATAAGAAAATTGGTATTTAAGATTTTTATCAAATATTTCTTCTTCCAAACAACTGATCAACTAGAAAAAGCCCTCATGACAACTTAGCACATTATTGGAAGGACCAACCTAGCCAATCTTAACTTTATTCATGTGAATTATGCAATATCATTTGGTCTGGGTTTGTCTCTATATGTGATTGAGTCACTTCAATCGTATACCTTGGCCTCCATTATATTATTTGGTCTGTGATGTAATAAGCATGGCTCTGACAATGCAAGCAGATCACATTCATTCAAATGAATACTAAAACATGTAAAGGAAAAATGTTTGGGCTTAATGGCAGCGGTGCATCAACGTTGTGGTAGAAAAGGAAAATATTATTAAGATTTACCATATGCTGATTTCTAACGAATATCATACTAAAACGTATCTCAGAAGGGAACTTCATTTTTGTCAACTGCTTCAGAAGCTAAAGGCATAACATACATATTGACGGGGTGTTACCTTATGTCCTTAAAGCTGCTTGCAGTTCTGCTTATGATCAAATTTACCTCCCATCTTAAGTTTTAACACAAAGCTATGCACAAAGATGATCATTTATTTCTTTTGCAGTTTGTTAGAAGAAAGTGCTGCATGCACTGCCATTACTGTTAGCTTCACTGTTTCAGTTACAAGAATGCAACTAAGGTTTCAATTTTAGAAAGAAAAAAAAAATTAATTATACAATTTGGTCAGATTCTCATTATACTCAAATACTTCCTAAATTGGTTTCCAATATTAGAACTTGGAGAGGTTCATGAATGCAGCATGTGCAATATGATAACAATTCTATGTATCAGACATGAAATCTAAATGTAGGAAACTCCTGCCCTAAAGCTCCTCCTGTGACATAAAACAGAGAAGCGTCTAGATTGTCCATGTCGTTGATTTATGGTAAATCCATAAAAAGTGACATGAAATATTCATATCATAACTCATTTATGAAGATAACCTCTCTATACATGTAATAATAATATAGTATACCTGGGTGGATTTATCTGAGAGCTATTCATAGAACCCTTGGTGCTCCCAAACCTTTTCGCCCTATTGTCTTGTTCTTTGTCAACACGCATAGCAGCTACCTCCTTCTCCATTGCAGCTACCTCCCTTCTCATCTTTTTTGCCTCAACTTCCATAGCCTTGGTTAACGTATCTACTTTCTTTGCTAGCATCTGAAAGCAATATTAGAACTCAAATAACAAACAATAACGTTATAAAGAAAATAACAACAATAAAGAGAGAAATTCAACCTCAATGGCATCATCCTTGTCTTTAAGGCTTTGATCCTTCTCATGCCCGGCTTTCCTCAAGGCAATCACCTCCTTCTGCAACAAATCATACAACAATCCTGGTACAGTGTCCTCAGTTTCGGTTCCAGGGAAGTCACTAGGTTTTTCATCTCGGGAACTATTAGAAGTCTCAATGTCCTTTGTCCCCTCACAGGATTGCCCAAAATTAAAAGTAGGACTGCTGCCTCCGTTCAGATTAAGTTTACCCCTGTCGAGTGATCTAGTACCACCATCAAATGATTTTGATGTCCCTTTTGCATGCCTCAACACAGAACTCGAACCAGCAGAAAGCGTAGATCTTATCTGAAAGGATGGTGATCTCTTAGGCAAAAACCCATTTGAGGTCAACTTAGAGAAGTTATCAGCTCCACCTAGAGACTGGCGCCGTGCAGGACCATTGCTCATGCTTTTTCCATCTGATGAGCCACTGCGACTGATGGGGTTGGGCGATCTCAAAGTGTCTTCCAGAACTCTAAGTCGCAGTAGATATTTTTCCTGTAAATTTATATGAAGTTAAAAGTTTTCGGTCATGGTAAAATATAGACAACATTTCAGAAATGCTTATCAACAGAAAGCTACTTTTAACTGCGCCTCAGATCTCGCCGCACGCTCTGTTATAGCTAGCTTATCCCGCAATTGTTGCATCTCACCCTGTTAACAGAAGAGTACTATTATGGTCATACCTAGAAATCAGCAAGTCAAGAATTGAAAAAAAATGAATAAAACTTTTAAGGAAAAGAAGTGCTGGAATATTGATCCATATCCAAAGCTAACAAATACGTTATACCTGCAAGAACCTTCTTTCCTCAAGCCATTGTTTTACTGGCATCACTTTATCATTAGAATCTTTCCATTCGTTAGCTACTACTGTTGCCACTCTATTTGCTGTAACTTTTGCGCGTGCTAGCTCTCTGTCCAGAGTTTTTCGTTCCTCCTACATGTTGAAAACCAACAAATTGGTTATGATGACTAAAATAATATCACAATTCACATGGATATGTTTATATCATTAGCCAACTATGAGGATAGGACTGCAATGTGTCTTACATTCATCTCTTGAACTTTCCGTTGGTAATCCCTCACTGCATTGGCGGCAGCACCACCAGCAAGAACAGCTTCTTCAAGCTCACGTACAGTTTGGGTAAGCTTTTCAACCTCAGCAACCTTTTGGCGATGCATTTTATCCATAATTTTATTTTCCTCCTGATAAGCAAGTACCATTGAACATGTGGATAGGTATTTCGAAAAGTTCTTTTACCAATTAAAAGCCTACATGAACTTGTAAAGAGAAGGTATTAGAACCACCATACCTGGCAAATTTCTATCTGTTTCATCAACTCCTGGTTCTTGTTTTGGAGATCATCCACCATAGAAGCCTTTGCCAAGGCAACCTGAACAGTCCTCTCAGCTTCAAGTAAGGCAGCCTCCTTTGATTTAGTCAATCTGTCTAATGCTTTGTTGTCATCCTGTAGCTTTGCAATCTGAAAGCCAAAAAGGCAGGTGAAATGTCTAAACTATAGCAACTACCAGCATTATGTCCTAAGTCATCATCAATACCCATCAGATAGATATCTTGCCAAAAGTAAGAACACACACCTCTTGTCGAGCGAGTTTGAGCTCAGCTTCCAATGGTGCAAGGATGGCCTCAATTGGAGGCATATCGTCATCTTTTTGAGCAGCATGAACTCTTCGCAGAGTGGCTTCTGCTGCAAATTGAGCTGCCATGGATGCTTTCTTCTCATCGTTGATTTTCTTGATCTCAAGATTCTACATAACCAAAAAGTGCATCCTGTCATATCTGATGGTATGATGAAAAGAATGTAGAAGCAGTGGAGGATAGAAAGGCCTCAGTCAATACTTTGCTTTCTAGAAGAGATTCTGTCAACTTCAGCTTCTCATCCACCTTTGATAATTCTTCAGTTAGCTAAGATGAGCAAACAAAAGCAGGAGAAAACCGTGTCAAAGTTAACCCCAACTATAGATACGACTTTTAGAAAACATGCAACAGATAAGAAAAGGGAAAAATGGAAAAGTCAACAAACATGTATATCCCTTATGAGGTAATTAAAATTACACAAGGAGTAACTTATGTTGCAATAGCCTAGCCCATCAACTATAAACTTGTAAAACTTTTCACAAGTCAAAGAGGCATCTTTAACAGATGGAAGTTCAGCAGTGGGTGCAAAATTATCTTTGGCATTTTCATCACATCATCACCGAAATTTTGTTGGTGAAAATTGGAAAACACAAATCCAAAAGGAAACATTGTATAGCCAAGAAATTAGTTTTGATTGAACATCAACTGCAAGAAATTAGTTTCTTTGCCAAGGTAATACCAACAAAGTAGAAGTGTACCAAGTTCTTAATTTTTATTCAAATCTTGGAAGCGAACAAAATATCAGTGATAAAGTAGCAGTGCCATCTAACGAAAACCAAACTTATAAAATCAAAAGGAAAAAAGAAAATGCGTGTAACAAGAAATTATCTTGCACAAGAGTTAACTGACAAGAAACCAAAAGACTCCTCACCGTGTAAAGCATTCAACTATAACAACAAGATAACTGAAAAACGAATAGGTGGATCACATCATATACATGAAAGAAACTATGCCATCCCACATCACGATTGTCACAAACTCAGAAAAAGGAAATTATTTACGAAAGTTGCCATATTCGAAGAAACACCTATATCTAAATCAGCAAACTAATACAAAACTAGAAAAAACAAACATGATAAAGGCATGTTCTACTTCTGACTCACACATAGAAGAAATGGCAAACGCTGAGTAACACGATCAATGACATTGTATGCTTTTGCTCAATATGCGGCATTAACATAAAAAACACATCCACCCTACATACTTGTATCAAATACAAACAAGAATGAAGTGCTGCTGGATTCAATTACAACTATCACTGTACAAATACACATCTTATTTTGCAAGGATTAAAGAAGAGAAGATTCATCAACAAACAAAGAGTTTGAAACAAGACAGTCTAGCAGATATCATCAAATAAGCATTCAAATTCAAACTTTTCAGGTCCATTACAATTCATATAAAACCATAAGCAAACTATAGGTTTAGAAAAAAAAAGTATAACCTCTTCAACAGCTTTCTCCCTCAAGCGTTCGGATAACCTGAGAGCCTTGATCTCAGCTTGTGCTTCACCCAATTCTCGATCCTTATCTGCAAAAAAAAAGGAAGTCAAACAAATCAAAAACAACCAAAATCTCAAACCACAGTAACTGATTAATCAATCCGCATTAGTCGGTCACCTCTAACTTCATTTTCCAACCGATTGAGCTCCAGCTTCACCGGATCCGAGCCGTGTAGCAGATTCATAAACTCGTCGGCGTCTAAACTAGGTCTCACCGGAAACCTCCTACGACCACCTGTACCTGAACCTGAACCCCTCCCTCCTTCCTTGAAAGATGCCGACGTCATAAAGGGCGTCGTCTCAGCCATCGGAGGCCGCACATTGCCTCCACTACCGTTGTCGCCACCGTTCCACATCATACCAGTAGCATCTCCGGTGAGCTCCTCCATCACTCGGATCTGTACTCAATAGTCCTAAACTCGAACTCTTTCTTTTTTATCCTCTAGGGTTTCACATACAGAAGAGGAATGGAGATAGATAGATAGATAGATAGATACAGATGGATATATGTATATATATGAGTTAAACTTACTAACTCTGATCTCTGTTTGTTTCTCTCTCTCTCTCTCTCTATCTAGAGATTTTTGAAGTGGTTTTTTCTCCCTCCTCCCCCTGTGCTGCTGTGCTGTGTGATTGTGAAAAGGGATCCGGGTTTCACCATCGTGTTTGGGATTTGACTTGCTGGCTTCTTCAATAATCTTTGTTTTGGGTAAACTAAAGTGTACGTTTGGTACGCAGACATGACAGGACATGAGAGACCAAAATATTGGCCAACATGGTAGTGATAGTGTTCAATTTTACAGATAAGCATTTACCGAGTAAGTGTTCAAATAAATAGCCCCTTATTGTAATTATGAGACATTTTATTTTTTTTATACCAAATATACCCTTCAACTTTTTACATTACTAATTTTTAAACATGTCTATTTTTGTCATTTTACAGTCATAAGCTACATTATCAATTAGTTTTTACCAAACACATCTTCATTAACTGGTTTATCAATCATCAGCTGGCTTATTAATCATAAGCTAACTTATCAGTTAGTTTGGGAAACATAGCTTAAATGTTAATTTGTCAAGTTAGTTATAGATTTTGATCATGTAAAATTGATAAATCAAAATCAGATTATGTTATGTGGACCAGTGAAGGATTAAATGTTTATTTCATTAATTCACGAAAAGAAGAATTCCAACAGGAAACAAAACAATGTTCTTAAATTATGATTTTTGTTTGTCCTCTCATGTTTATAGTACTTCTTATATTTAATCACATTGTATGATTGCAAGTTATACCCATAAAATACGTTATTTAATATTTAAGTGATAATTTGTTATATTTTGCTTTCTTTTTGACATTTAACTCCGAATTCGAGGAGTTTTACAATTTGGTTTGTACTTGGTTTTTATCCGAATGAAGTATATTAGCATTGCAGTATGCATGTTGTTGCCTTACGATAGCAAACAAAACAAGCTAATTAGGCCCGGAAGCATATATAATGATTACATATACCTGTTACACATGAAGTTGGGTTCCAAAAGTGGTTATCAACCATTGGACGTACGTTGGGATGCGATACGCATAATCGATCCCCATATGAAACATGATTCATGGATGAACTTGAGATTAAAAGTGATTAAGGATTCAGATCCATTTTAACACGATCTAAAGTCTTCAAGCATCATGTATTTTCCATCCTTGTGTAGGTTCAACGAGAGTGATTATTACGTTATTTTTATTACATACCTTCCAAAATAACTTAATTATCAAACCAAAAACTAATAAGCAGTTGTTTTCATAAAATGGAACACCTATCACCCAAAACTATATCTTAACTTTTTCTGATTTATGGACCTGAAATATGGGACTGGGCTGAAGATAAAAGGAAGAAATAAATATGGGCTGAATGAAGGGTGTTGACTACCCCTTCACAAGAGTAGAGAGCCATTCA
>LUCG01306879.1:0-15236 GCA_001633085.1 Carthamus tinctorius
GTGGCGGTTCGGTTAGGGGCTGGTTCGAAGGGGTTGGATCCGGTTCGGGTTAGGGGGTATGTTTTGTTGGCGCCGTTTTTTGGTGGGACCGTGCTGACGCGGTCGGAGGCTGAAGGACCTGACGACGCGTTCTTGAACTGGGAACTCATCGACAGGTCCGTTTACTTGACACCTTTTCCTTTCTGTGTTTTGATTCACCGAAACAACTGTTCTACTACTGATTAGGGTATGTGAAATTCCATATTGGTTGACGAGGGGAACAAAAGTCGGGGAAATCGACCAAAATAGTTGATCTCCCCAATTAACTTTACTTTTTAGCTACTTTTAGGATCAGATTTCCATTTTAGCCGGAGTTTATGCAGATGGCTACACATGTGGCCGAAACTTATTTTCAAATTAAAGAAAAAGGAAAAGGATTGTTACGCAAATGGGAATCCCTAAGCAAATTCTTTACGTAAATGTGGATCTTTACGCAAATTTACGTGAAATTTTTTTCCTTTTTATTTTAATCTGAAAACCGAGTTTATGCAAATGCGTAAGACATTACTATAAACTTTGGCTAAAACGGGGATTTGATTGAAAAAGTGGCTAAAAATCGAAGTCGGTTAGGGAGATTCGCTATTTTTGGTCAATTTCCCACAAATTGAAGTCGGTTCTATCAAACATGTTTTAAAGCTGAGTCTAGATGTGAAAAAAACGAACAGTATCTGGTACGGTTGGTCAAGGATGTTACAAATGGTATCAAAGCCGGACTCGTATGCTAACGAGGACGTCGGGCTCTCTGAGGGCGTGGACTCTGAGATCCCAAACGCGTTTTTTAAAATGTATACTAACGAACAATATCTGATACAATTAGCCAAGGATGTTATAATATAATAGACAGATATGCATACAACTCATCCCCATACTGTTTGGTTTTTTGACTATTGATACGTTGGTTAGGTTTTGGAGGTTATCGATTCCGGTTGGGGACACGATGGACCACCCTCTCGTGAACCCGTTCGGACCGGTTAGCGTGGATCTTGAACCCGTCGAGTTGGATCCGATCCTTGTGGTTTGTGGGGGTTGTGACCTACTAAAAGATAGAGCCAAAGACTATGCAGAGAGATTGAAGAGTTGGGGGAAGAAGGTGACATATGAAGAATTTGAAGGCCAACAACATGGGTTTTTCACCATTAATCCAAATTCACAACCATCAATCAAATTGATGCAAATCATAAAAGATTTCATCACCCAACATTCCGTTTAGGATAGCTGTCAGGTCTGCGTATATCTCACGTTCAGTCTTGATCTTTAGGTGAGATATACTGGTTTCGTTTGGTTTGATGTCTGTATCTGTGTGAAGATCCATGAAGAGTCGCGTTTGAATGAAAAATAATTGTTCTGATATAAATCATAAATAACAGAAACAATTATTGTATTTACATCGTACTCTATAGAGACAAAAGATTGATAGAGATATTGCATCTTCTTTTATTTTTTTTATGCTAGGGTGCATCATAAAATCCGACCCACTTGTTCTTGATTACGACATTTTTGTGTGACATTAGCACGTATGATTGACAATGATACATTTTAAGTTCATTGAACTTTTAAAATGAAAAACGGTAAAAGTAATATAAACTTATTGCAGTTGATTAAACGGTTTTCGTTAGGTTTTTATTCGATCTCTGATTCGAATATTCTCGTTATATTTTTATAAAAGAAATGGCATGACGTACATATCTAGCTTTATACAAAGCAAAGGATAGATGAAGTGGGTGGTTGCTTATGTGGTTTTTTCAAAGTAATTATTGTAATATTTAAGAAGAACAATAAAGATTAAATAATCAACTATGATAAAATGATTAAGGTTATGGGTATTTAAGTAAATTTAGATTTATTTAAGAGTAATCTCAAGCGTTCATCCTTTTAAAAGATTTTGGCTTATTTAGTTTACGAAGTTCGGTGAAAATATTAAGGAATTGGAATTGTCAATTTCCTAAAAATCGTATCGATACCACCGACATCGAGCAGAATCAAATAATCCAACAAGGATAATCGTTGAATCATACCACAAAATTTTATTCAAAAAAGGACCGAAAACCGAATGTTTATAGATCGGTTTCTCGAACTATTTACATCGCTGGCAAGCTCGTTCTAATCATGGACGCAGTACATTGGAATCCCGAAGCACCACGACAAACGCTACCGTGCGTCCGCCCGCGGTGCGGTAAGGCACCACCCTGTTGTGCCAGCAGCTTTCGTGAAGGCTTCTGTTGAAGAATCGAAAGAATCTACCCAGACCGAAACCGGATCACCGTTGCACACGCAAGTTTGAGAATGTTTGGACGTACGGTTTCAAAACGATCATTACGATATTCCATAGCCTAAAGCAGGTATCGAAAAACCAGAACAAGGGTAATTTGGTAATTTTACAATTAAAGAAAACAAACTTTTATTTTTTCTATTTGCAAATCACTTCATGAGTTCGGTCTCAAACGGTCAAGCATTCAAACCTTCTCCTCCGGTCTGTTCTTCTTTGAAACCGTGTCTCCGCCTTCCGCCGCCTCCGGCCACCGCCGGCCACCGCAGTGCCACCGCCACTTCACCATCACGCCGTCTCGAAGTCTTCAGCTCGCTTGCTCGCATCGTCTCCGCGGCACACTCGCATCGCACTCTCCGTTGCTCGAAACCTAGAAATCCTGAATGGCAAGTCTCGAACTTAGGGTTTCTATATTTTCTACTGTCATTAGCTCATTCATTCAGTTTGCATCGATTTCGCAAAGGAAAAACCCTAGCTTAGAGAAACAGAGAAGGAGAACTGGAATCTTTTAACTTTGAAACCCTAATAATTACTGCTAATTTTAGGGTTTCTTCTTATCGTCACAGAATTTGGTAACTTAATTGTTTAATTTGTATATGTTATTAAACTGTCTTTGAATTTATGAACTGTGTTCTGACCGCTGGCTACTTGCATTATGTTAATCACTTGATTGTTAGTTAATTATGATGAAAATTGTAACTAGTATCAGTTAGTTGTGGGCATGAAGTCATGAACAGTGTATAGGAACTCAATTGGGGTATTCCACCATATCTGTATGAGGCTATGTTTCTTGTGAGGTCATGATAAGGCTCTATGACTATCACATTGTAAAGCTCAAAGAGTCAAATTCAAATTCCCATCCATATTAAGCAACTTTTTCATGGTTTGGTTAGATTAAATCAACTGAAAAGGGGAATCATTGTATAGAACATCTTTTTTATTATAATTGGTAATGCCACAAAACTTCTTTGTATTACAACTCCAAATAGTTAATGTGTGGAGCTGATGACCAATCTAAATCGATATTCGTTGAGGGTAAGTTATGATTATGATATAACAGACCAAAAAGAATTTTAAGAAAAAGATTTTTGATATCTGTTTCCTTTATTTTCTGTTAATATTGTAATTTTTTCTTAAACTACTCTGAAATACGAATGTATGTAACGTGGTTGTATATTTTCATTCCCCTAAAAGAACAGGGTTTTGAATTGGAATGAACTCGTACATGTTGCTTTGGTTTTCGATTGCATTCTTTTTCATTTTTCCGTGCCAAGTGAATAGTCCGACCACAAAGTATGATGTGTGTGTGTTTGGATGTATTTTATATCTTATATTGTCTCAAACATATTGTTAGGAAGAAGAAAAGGGCGGTCAAGAAGACTCTGTTTTCACACAGTTAACCGAAGCTGTTGCCGCCAATCCCGATGATCCTTCCCTCCATTTCAATCTCGTAATGAAATCTTTTAACCTCCTCAGATTATAACTTAAAATTTGGATGTCACGATATAAATATTCTTTTTATGAATGCAGGGTTTGTTCTTGTGGAAGGGGAGCGGAGAAGAATCTAAGGAAAAGGCAGCAGAGCATTTTGTGATTGCAGCAAAACTCAACCCACAAGATGCAAATGCTTTTAGGTATTTGGGCCATTACTATAGCAGAGTTTCAGTTGATACTCAGAGAGCTCTCAAGTGTTATCAGAGAGCTCTCAATCTTGCTCCTCAAGACTCTGAATCTGGGGTTAGTCTTTTCTTAACGTTTCAGCTCACTTTGTGCATCCATCCGATTACGTTTCGTTTCCCTCTGAATGTATGTTGTCATATCAGCATGGTAGTTATGTTTTTTCATCGCAAGATTTTTCAACCCATTAAATTTGATTGATTTTGGACCTCGATGTTCATATGGACTTAACTTAGATTCAACTCAATACCTTGATGTCCATTACAGGAGCTGATTTTCCATACTGGTATTCAACATGTTCTTAGAATAAAGTAGAGTAAAACTAAAGGTGCTAAACAAACATGTCCTTGTTTATTTTGGCTTGAGAGGATTGACATTGCATGGATTGTTATTGCTGCAAATTATGGGCTTTATCATTAGTAATAATCCGACTTCTCAGTTGGTATTTTCTCCCATTGAGTTTGGTTTGCAGGAGTCGATGTGTGATTTGTTGGACAAAGAAGGAAAAGAGAGCTTGGAGGTTGCTGTCTGTCGTGAAGCTTCAGGGAAGTCGCCAAGGGCCTTTTGGGCATTTCGTAGACTAGGTTTTCTACAGGTTTTTTATCTTGTTCTCTGTTTAGTTTTTAATACATTTTTTTCTTTACATTTACTCCCCTACTTTCCTGGATGTACACTACTTTCACAGCAAGCAATAAAAACATGGATTCAAACTGAAAGAGTGGCAAAGTGGCCAACTTCTCTTTATACCAAGTGTAATTTCCTAGTCTCAGTTCTTCCCACACCCCTATGGTCAACAAAATTAATTAAATAGTGGAAACTTGATTTGTGTTCTTTGCCTTCAATGCACATGGGTTTCCTTGATCAAAAGAAGGTTACGATTTAATGGTAGATTTGATCGGTTATCCGTTTTAATAAGCTATTTCAATAAAGGATCTTAGCAACTAATGGTTCTTGGTTTTCTTTCCTTCCAATTTATAGTTTTCCGAAGTTAGTTGAAGAGACAGACAAAGAGGTTCAGCTATGTCACCATGATATCTGTTGACCCTGATAGTGTTTATTTATATTCTTTTTGACCTTTGAGTTTTGTAAGATAAAGAGAGGTTGGATCAGTGCAGCGCGGATTTCGAAACTCATGGCCTACGCATTAGCCGCTCAAAGACCGAATATATTTGGTGCAACTTTAGTGGGGAGTGCTTTGATGAGGGATGATAGTCAACATTAGGGGGAAAATTTGGGAGTCGAGGAGGGAAGGCTCGGTAACTCGGTATGCAGGGTGGAAAATATGATTGTTGAGGGGCAATGAGGAGGGGCAGGCCGGGGAGGACTCGGGATGAGTAACTGCGGAAAAATAAAATGGTGGCTCTACAAATTTTGTAGGGCATGATCTCTGTAGGAATGCTTGGAGATGCAGGACTAGGGCAGCATACTAGGGGGGGGGGTTGTATAGCTTACTTAGATGAGAGGAAGGGTGCTGGCGGGGTAGATGGGGGATAGGGTCTCAACGTCCCAGAGTTTAGGGTTTTCCATTGCTATGTTTCTCTCTGCCTGCAATTTGTTTTTGTGGTGTCGTTTGCTTTTACCTAGTCTTCTTTTCAATTTTTGGTGTATCTTTCTTTCTCGCCCCATGTTCTTATCTTTTGAATTCTTTTTTTCTTCTTCAGAAGTACTTATACTTTCTGGACAAACTTTTTTTTTCCTTCTTACATACTTTGCACAAGCCATGTCTTCATGGAAACTCCCGCCCTACTCCTTGGGGTAGAGGTCAGGTCTGCGTATGACCCTTTCATCTTGAATTTATGCTCTCACTCTCTGTGTCTTATTTATGAACCAAACCAGTTAATAGACGCAAGGCGTCATTGACACATGGAACTTGCAGGTCCATCAGAAGAAGTGGTCAGAAGCAGTTCACAATCTTCAGCAGGCCATCAGAGGATATCCTACATCTGCTGATTTATGGGAAGTGTGTACTCTCCACTCAGAAGTTTCTGTTCTCCCCTTCTCTTACTGTTGGTGTTACTCGGAGGACAACTCCCTCATTTTCTCTTGTATTACTTTTTAGGCCTTGGGTCTTGCCTATCAGCGATTAAGCATGTTCACAGCAGCCATAAAGGTAATTTCTCCCCATAATTGTCCGTTGGCTCTTATGTAGCTATCTTTGCCATAAGTTCTGTTTTCGGAAAGAGTTGATGGTTTTAAATTGGAAAGACGTGGAAAAAGTGAATTCTCATTTCTTGTTTCTATGTTTTGTCTATTGATTTAGGGCGGATTGTTTATATGCTGCTTATTTGATATATGATAGCTGTATTTGGATAAAAATTGAAATGCTAAATGAATAAGGTATTGGCTATCCAGCGACTTCACTACAAAAGTAATGATATATATGAATCATAGCTTTTGTGGAATGTCTATGTGCTCTGGGAGAAGTTCGTTAGATTTGGTAGACATTCCTGCATAGTTTGCTGCTTGATTAAAACAGTTATTTTGAGCAAGTGCGAAATGCATTTGATCACTTACTGGTGGTTTTTTTTGTCATCCAATAGTCGTATGGTCGAGCTATTGAGTTGGAGGATTCACGAGTATTTGCATTGGTTGAGAGTGGATATGTCTTCTTGATGCTTGGTTCACATCGAAAGGTAATCTCCCCATATGCAGTTGCAATTAATTCAATTTATATTCAACACATTTGAGCACATTTCTGTTCAGTATTTGAAAAGTTGACTTCCTAAGGTAGTTTGCTTCTCACTTACTCATATTTATAAACTTATTTTATTGGTCATGACAAGATGAACAGGATGTTTTCACTCTTTATCATGTGCCAATGCTTATAACAATGCATCTAATGTGTATTTCACTAACTAGTTCTATGGGTGAAGGGAGCTGAGCATTTTGAGCAAGCTTTACAGATTTCACCTGAAAATGTAGCTGCACACTATGGACTTGGGTGCGCGCTTTTTGAATTATCGAAGGAATGTATAAGTTCAGGTGCATTTAGATGGGGAGCTTCAATTCTAGAGGTAAATTAATTCTTAAGCCACACATGTGCTGAATTTAATGTAACACCTAAACGCCTCTTTGAAATCTTTGTAAATTCATAGGAGGCATCGAAAGTTGCAAAAACTGGTACATGCTTGGCAAAAAATGTTTCATGCATGTGGAAGTTGCACGGTGATATCCAGGTACACCCATATTAACAACTATTTGGAGTGTGTTTGTGTGTATGTGTGTGTTTTCTTCACCATTCAAACATTATCGTAGAATGTAATTTGTTTCCTTAAGTAAATACAATCTATTCTTTCTTGGCCTTGTATGTACCTTGTATTTGATGTAGCTATGCTCTCCCGGTTTCTTTCTTTGCTTCTTTTATATCTTTTATAAAGGTTCCTATTCTGGGTTAAGACTATTTATGAAAGTTATGTTCTCCATGGTTAACTTGGTATATGACATGTTTTGTCTTTGCTAGCTTACATATGCAAATTGTTTCCCGTGGATGGATGAAAACCCTGTCTTAGAAACAGATAAGAAAGCTTTGACTGCTTCCATCCTCTCATGGAAGAACACCTGCTCTTCAGCTGCACTGAGTGCCAGGCGTTCCTATCAACATGCACTGCATTTGGCTCCATGGCAAGCTAACATCTACACAGATATTGCCGTCGCAATAGATGTCATAAACTCTTTTAAGGAGGAGAAACATGATTCTGTACAAAGGTAAAAACTTTGGATTTTGAGTCATGTAACCCAATTGAATCTTGGTTTTCTTTTCTTTAGGTACAATATTTTTTTTTCCTGTGCAGGAAACTACCTGAGAAAATGATTTTAGGGGGATTATTACTTGAGGGTTCCAACAATGAGTTCTGGGTTGCATTAGGATGCTTATCCCATCATGTGGAATTGAAACAGCATGCTTTTATCAGGTCATTGCAGTTGGATGTATCATTAGCTGTTGCATGGGCATATCTTGGGAAGGTAGACCTGCCACTACGCTATCATAGATTGTTTTGTTTGGGTAAATCTTTTTATTTCTAGGACAAGAGTGATACTAGTTTATGCTCTCTCACTGCAACTTTTTAGAGCTTGCATTAAGCAAAACAATATATTAGTTATCGTTGACGAAGTTAAGGCTAAATGTTGACCTTCTACAGCTGTACAGAAAACAGGGTGAAAAGAAATTGGCCCAGCACGCATTTGATCGTGCCAGGAGTATTGATCCTTCACTTGCATTACCATGGGCTGGCATGTCAGCAGATATGTCTATTAGGCAAGTTTTCATCTCCTCCTGAAATGAATCAATGATGTCTTAATGCATTAAGCAAGTATTAGCACTGTGCATCTGTATTTAGATGGCGTCTTTTTCTCAGGGCGTTCAAGCCAGATGAAGCTTATGATTGCTGTTTACGGGCTGTGCAGATACTACCAGTACTCTTTCTCTCTCTTTTCAACCTCTGACGATCATTGTATCTGTATATAAACCAAGTTTTATGCACTTAAGCTTGTAATTTTGTATAACTTGGATAGGGATGAGATCGAGACCGGGCCGATACCGAACTAGTTGGTACCGAAAATTTTTGGGACAAAAAAGTTGGACAGAAAATTGAACAGTATGTACCGGTCCGGTTTCGGGACTGGAAAATTGGTACTAGGACCACTTAGGACCGAAAATATGAAGTTCTATCGAATGTGTATCAAAACCAATTGCAAACCAAAATATCTTCATAATGTGCTGAATCCCGAATCTGTCGATTTTTTGATGTATATGTTGGGGGTACCCGTTCTTTTTATGGCGATAAAACTGGAGAAGATATGGATACTTATGGGGAAGGTTTGGGTAGTTTAGGAGATGATATATCTTGATTAGGAAAAGATAAGGTTAGTTTATTTAGGAGATGATATGCATTAAGGAATTAAAAAAAGGCATGATCTCTTAATATTCCGGTTCGGTTTTGGGTTTTCCGGGAATCCCAGTACCAAATACCGATTTTGGTCGAATACATGGAACCGAGTACATGGTACCGGTTCGGGTTCGGTACCGGTTCGGTAGGGTGGAAATGATCCTCGAGGCTCATCCCTAAAGATGGAGCATGGTTGGATGGAATGTGATTTATTTAATTTGATGTCTATTCCTGGAT
Organism: Carthamus tinctorius; assembly: GCA_001633085.1. NCBI lineage: Eukaryota > Viridiplantae > Streptophyta > Magnoliopsida > Asterales > Asteraceae > Carthamus > Carthamus tinctorius. Next base: position 9,106 of record LUCG01306879.1, read on the forward strand.
GCTTGGACCAAATTTTTTTATTCTTCTACCTTTTTTGTAAGAAAATCTTGCCTTTGTTGTCTGCATTCTTCTTGCATCCTTGAAAGGTGCAGATTTTAAGCTGGCTGGTTTGTGCAGGATTGTACTTACTTCACCATTTTTGTGCAGCTTCCAGAATTCCAGATGGGTCTTGCAAACCTTGCTCTGCTTTCTGGTCAACTTTCATCATCAGAGGTACTTGGTACTTGATATAAGCAAGAAAAAGATGTCCTAGTATACAACAAACAACACTCAGCATATCCTGCATTAGACTGAAGTATTAGGTGTCGTTTGTTTTTTAAGAGGTCTAAAGCCTGAAGTTTGATTTCACATCTAAAAGATAAGAGATGGAAGGTGCACCTCTTAAAATTTCAGAGGACGATAAGAGGCTTTCAGACATTTTCTTAAAAATAAAACCAACAGTCTTAAGTCTGCAAGCCTCTTAATTTTCAAATTAAGAGGTTTTAAGACATTTTTTTTTTAAAACAAACAACCCCTTAATGTGTTACATTTTCATCATTTATCACAGGTATTTGGACCCATACGCCAGGCCTTGCATCGGGCACCCCAGTATCCTGAAGCTCACAATCTTCTTGGGCTTGTTTGCGAGGCAAGACATGATTATCTGTCTGCTACCACCTCTTATAGGTTAGCACGTTGTGCAGTGAATACTTCTTTTGGTGACACTACAAAACTCCTTGATATATCAATTAATCTGGCAAGGTCGCTCTGTAAGGTAATTATTAACCTTTTTCATGTTTTTTTCTCGTAAAAGTTTACCTATTTAAGATATGTGTTTTTATGCTTTCAAGCTTGTGAAATCTTCCTGCTATTAGTGGAATATCAAAGTAGGGATGAGCATCGAGGACCGTTTTCCTGAACCAAACGGGTACCATGTATTCGGTATTTCGGTACCGGGATTTTCCCGAAAATACCGAAACCAAACCGAAATTTTAAAAGATAATGTCTTTTTAAATTTTCTGATTATCCATATCATCTCCTAGTTTGTCGCTTCCTAATCAAATTATATCATCTTCTAAACTACCAAAACTTTCTCCATAAGTATCCATATTTGTCTCCAATTTTTCTTTATCATCATCAAAAAATCGGCCCATACATACACATCATAAAATCGATGGATTGTTGAACTTTTGATTGTTTGGGATTGGTTTTGAAACACATTTGAAACATTATGAAGGTACTTTGGTTTGCAATTGGTTTTGATACACATGTGATACATTTTAAAATTTTTGGTCCTAATTGATACTACTACCGATTTTCCTGTCCCAAAACCAAAACCGTAACCGAACTGGTACATGCGGTTCGGATTTCGGTACCACTTTTTAGTCCCAAACTTTTTTGCTACCAACCAGTCTGGCCCCGATCTCATCTATCAAACTGATCAAATTCTAAGCCTATGAAAATTTAAATTGCATTGATGCAGGGAGGCTTTGCCTACGAGGCAGTGCAGGAATGCGAAGAATTAAAGAAGACAGGTTGGGATCTTCATGCACTTTGGTGCACCTTTTGTTTTTCAATTGCATGTGTTTTTAGCATTAAGAAAATGCTACCGTTTAGAAGCTGGTACATCCTATTGTCATATGGGAGCTCATGCTAGATCATCAATGACATAAAATACACCTAAAGACAAAGGCCTCGTAAGGTATAATTCTCATGAGTTGAGAGGGGTTTGCCATGCAAATGCCTTGGTGCTTATTTCTGCCATCTATGGTTGGGGAGTCAGAAACTGGTAGGAATTGGAATGTATTGCTCATATTTGCTCCCAGCACAACACAAAATGGGGATGCATCCAAGCACACACACACACAAATGTCATGTGGGAGAAGCTGCAAATTTTGTATGATGTTCATAGGGAAGTTGCATGCATCCAAATAGTTGATGCTTCGTTCTTAATAGAATAAAGGGCTGTTTGGTTGGTTTTCCGTTAAGCCCTGAATGAAACTTTGAGGACTTCTAAACTTGGGCTAGCACACCCACCTTTCTACTATATGTTCATATAGTTGTTGGTGGTAATTCAATCCATGTTCGGTCATCCTTAATTTCTTTGTACTAATATTTTGTTTTACACTGGTAATTCTAACAAACGGAATGACTATTACCAAGATACCTTCTAGCACTATAATTTTCATGGGACACTTTCACATTTGGGAAGGGGCCACTTTTTTGGTAATACGTGGGAATGTTAATCACTCTTTGTATTCTTTAGTGCTTGTATTTCTTATCTATTCATTTACTTGATGTGATATAACAATATAGGGCTAGGTTCAGGAAAACTGCAAAAAAAAAATGAAAAACTGAGGAACACCCTGGTAACCGTTCATCTGGGCGGTATGCACGTGTGCATACACGTAATAAGCATGCACACATGCATAAAAGTGATAAAACCAAAAAATGACTTGAATTATGCGTATGCACATACCGTCCTGATGAAAGGTTGTCAGACTGTTCCTTAGTTTTCATTTTTTTGAGGATTTCCCCTGAACCTCCCTCTAACGATGTATTGCATTTTCTTTCAAGAAATGCTAATTACTTGTTTATCCTTTTTACACTTCAGGGGTTCTGGACTGGGAAGGTTTACATATATATGCTCTATCATTATGGCAACTTGGCAAGAAAGATCAGGCTTTATCCGTGATTAGGATTCTAGCTGCACGTGTTAAGTCGTTGGAGCCAAGATTGGCATCCACTTCTGTAAGCTTCATTTGTAGATTGCTTTACTACATTTCCGGGCGTGAGGGAGTGATGACAAGCATACTGAAAATGCCCAAGGAGTTTTTTAATAGTTCGAGAGTTAGTTTTGTGGTATCTGCCATCCATACTTTGGATCAAAGCAATCAGCTTGAGGCAGTTGTCTCAAGTAGTCGCTCTTCCCTCCTAAATCATGATGAAATTACTGGAATGCATTTTCTGATAGCACTAAGCAAGTTGGTACGTTCCTTAATTCACTTGTGTTGGTTAGCTTTTGCTGGCAAATTTATCTTGGATCCTTTCGGTTTTTGAGTTTTAATATGCTAAACTTGGAGCTGCCAATGAATTTGTATTCTGTTTTTGCAGGTTAAAAATGGTTCAGAGTATTGCTTGGGATTTCAGAGTGGAATAGATCACCTTAAGAAAAATCTCCATAAATTTCCAAACAGTTATTTGCTAAGGTAAATCATACTGATGTTGTTATGATTGCTAATAATTTAATTTAGTAATATACTTCCCATCAACCTTAAAGTTAATTATATTTGGGCTTGAAAAAGAATTAGGGAACAAAAGGAGCAGTAATTACATTTACAGTCTATTAAGCATCTGCATACAATATTACTCCTTGCATCTGCAAAAAACGAGTCCACTTTGCATTTTCTTTATTACGAAAGAAAGTGGTATTTAAAAATTCAACCTTAGGATAAAAGATTTGTTACTAGATTACCCTCAACTAAAGCTTGGCTATATAGTTGATTTTTATTTAATCATATGTAATTTTCCCAAAAAAATGTATTTAAATTTCTTTTTTATTTGGAAGTGGACGTTCTTTTGCGGATGAAGTAGAAATATGTGCATTTATTATCATATGAAATTATATGTAGTATTAAGAGTGCACTTAATAACAAGTCATTTAGTTTAGTAGTATTTAATCATGTGAAAAAGCCTGTTGGTGAACTGTTGTTTAAAAATCAACATGTTTTTGACTTTTTGTCACATCTTTCATGCTCCTCTAAGTTGATGAATTGTTGCTTGAAATAATTTGTAATTAAAATTTGTTGGCCACAGGAATGTCCTCGGTTATCTCTTAATATCTAGCAATGAACGAAAAGATACGCACTTATCTACTAGATGCTTTACTGTTAGAAGCAGCCCTTCGGAATATCCCAAGGAAGAAGGTTTAAAACGTGCTCCTGAGATCCTTGGTGCGAGTGTGGTTGCATGCTATAGCACGGGGAATTTCAACGATAAGCTCTCTTTCTCTACCTGTAAAGACCAATCGACACATCGGCATGGATCACTCAAACTACTACAAAAGTATGATATTTTACATTTTTACCCTTTATGAAAGTTTTTTTGGAATGCTCCGAGTTTTGAGGCCAAATGGACTACTTTTCAACATAATGATCGTTTTGGGGTTTTCTGATTGAGAATTTTGGGAAATTATGTTTAGACTTATGTGGAGCAAACCACAATTTTGGTCCTTGTGGTTTACATGAATCTTTGAAAGTGGTCCCTAGACTTCAATAACTACAATTATCGTTGCTAACGTTCAGATTTTGCTTTGGAAATAGTCCTTGGTCACTAACTCCATTAAATATCTTCGTTAAGTAAGGGACATTTATGTTTTTTTATCCTTTTTTCTTATCTGTTTTGGTCCTTTGAGTAAAGAAATCAGGTAAACTACAAGTTTGGTCCTTTGAGTAAAGACAAAAAAATGATAAAAATACATAAAAGCCCTTTACTTAATGGAGGTATTCAACGGAGTTAGTGGCCAGGGAACATTTTTAAAGCAAAATTGAACAGTCTGGACGATAACTGTAGTTTTTGAAGTCTAGGGACCAGTTTTAGAGATTCATGGAACTTTGTTGGTAGTCCGTTTAATCTCAAAAGTGAAAGGGTACCTCTGTTTTTGTGTAAAAATCATCCTCTTCAACGATAGTTTCCGTTAACTTTTTACAGGTGGTGTCATCAAGAACCATGGAACAAAAACGCAAGATACCTGCTAATTCTCAACTATTTCCAAAAGGCACATGAAGAGAGACACCCTCAACATATATGTTCGGGACTTGAAAGGCTTATTGGTTCAGCTCTTTTGGATGAATCTCGTCACTATCAAAAGTTCCAGCTTTTACTTTGTGCTTCTGAGATAAGTTTGCAAAGTGGCGACCTCATTGGCTGCATAAATCACGCTAAACACGCTTCAAAGCTTTCGGTTCTCGATGGGTATCTCTTCTTTGCCCACTTGCTACTTTGCCGTGCCTATGCTGCGGAAAATAACCGCGTAAATTTACGTGAAGAGTATCTGAGATGCTTGGGTTTGAAAACCAATTATCATATTGGTTTGATTTGCCTCAAATATATTGAATGTCAATATGGGGTTCAGACAGATGGAAGTATAATTGAATCTAGGTTTGAGGAATGTTTGAAGGATATAAAGTTTTCATGGAATGTATGGATGGCTGTATGGAAATTGGTCCAGGGGCTGATTGCTGTTTCGGATGGCAATTTTCTTGGCGCGGAGGAGTTTTTCGCACATGCGTGTTCATTAAATGATTCCGAAAGTTGTTTGTTTCTGTGCCACGGTATCTCTCTTCACCAACCCTTAAAATTTTATTCTCTTTAAATTTTCACTTTATCGTCCTAAAAATATTATTTTTATTCAATTTATATATTTTGGTTAGCTTTTTTAATTTATTAAATAAGAAACTACTTAAACTTTTTATTTTGGTACCATCTTAATCATTCTGACAAAAAAATTCTAATGTTATAATTTTATTATAAGTTAATCAATTACATAATTAATCAAAATATATAAACAACTCATTAAGGGTAAGTTGGTCATTCTATTTGTACTTTTCTGTCTAGTTCTGTCTTACCAAACGTTGAACAACTGTTCTATCTTGTTTCATTCTATTCTTGTTCCATGTTGTCCTGTTCTGTCCTATCTGGATACCAAATGCTCAAATGTTCAGTATATTGTTATATGTCTCTAGTTTAAAATTTATTACCGTGGCATATAGGTGCGGTTTGTATGGAACTTGCCAGACAGCAATGCAACTCGGACTACTTGTTGTTGGCGGTCGGGAGTTTGAAGAGGGCTAGATACGCTAGTCGTGCTCCTTTACCGATCCTGCAACTGCTACTGGCACAAGCGGAAGGTAGTCTTGGATACAAACCGCAATGGGAACGATACCTTAAGCTTGAATGGTTATCTTGGCCTCCAGGTTTGGCTCTTCTTCAGTTAACACTTTTCTTGTGTTGAATGGCATGGCTTTTTGTTTGTTTATGTTGGAGTCCACATTGGCTAGACATGGACTATCAAATCTATATGTATATTATATATATAGAAGTAGTATTAGGTTCAAATGAGAAGTGCTAAAAAAATGCGAAGTAGAGAAGTG